>JAHIAM010002799.1:0-37648 GCA_021605205.1 Aegilops longissima
CTCTTGAGCACTGCGTTGGATTTCCCGAAGAGGAGAGGATGATGCAGCAAAATAGTGTAGAAGTATTTCCCTCAGATTTTTGAGAACCAAGGTATCAATCCGGTAGGATGCCATGCACAAGTCCTCGTGCACTTTTGCACAAAAGCGATAGCTACTGCAAACCAACGCGATTAGGGGTTGTCAATCCCTTCACAGTCCTTACGAGGGTGAGATCGATAGAGATGATAAATAATATTTTGGTATTTTGATATAGAGATGCAAAGTGAAAAGTAAAAGCAAAGTAAAAAACAAAGCAAGTATTAAAGTGATGGAGATTGATATGATGTAAAATAGACCGAGGGCCATAGGTTTCACTAGGGGCTTCTCTCAAGAGCATAAGTATTCTACGATTGGTGAACAAATTACTGTTGAGCAATTGATAGAATTGAGCATAGTTATGAGTATATCTAGGTATGATCATGTATATAGGCATCACGTTCGAGACAAGTAAACGAAGCGATTACGCATTTACTACTATTACTCCACTAAATGGAAATAGCTATCCGGCATGCATCTAGAGTATTAAGTTAAAAGCAGGTAACACCTTAAGCAAGATGACATGATGTAGAGGATAAATTCATGCAATATGATAAAACCCATCTTGTTATCCTCGATGGCAACAATACAATACTTGCCTTGCTGCCTTACATCAGCAGGAAAGGACACATAAGATTGAACCCAAAGCTAAGCACTTCTCCCATTGCAAGAACTACCAATCTAGTTGGCCAAACCAAGCGGATAATTGAAGAGACTTGCAAAGATAACTCAATCATACATAAAAGAATTCAGAGAAGATTCAAATATTATTCATAGATAAGCTGGATCATAAACCCACAATTCATCGGTCTCAACAAACACACATAAAAGAAAGATTACATCGAATAGATCTCCACAAGAGAGGGAGAACATTGTATTGAGATCCAAAGAGAAGAAGCCATCTAGCTACTAACTATGGACCCGAAGGTGCAAGGTAAACTACTCACACTTCATCGGAGGGGCTATGATGATGTAGAAGCCCTCCGTGATGCGGCCCTCTCCGGCGGAGCTTCGAACAGGCCCAAGATGGGATCTCGTGGATAAAAAGAAAGTTCTGGCGGTGGAATTAGGTTTTGGCTCCGTGATCGATCTGTCGAGAATGCGTGGGTATATATAGGAGGAAGAAGGAGTGCGTCGGTGGAGCAGGGAGAGGCCCAGTGAGGCGCCCCACCCTCGTGACCGCCTCTTTGTTCCTTGGAGTAGGGTCCAAGTCTCCTGATCACGTTAGGTGATAAAATCACGTTCGAAGGTTTCATTCCGTTTGGACTCCGTTTGATATTCTGTTTCTTGACCTTTGAAATATGCAAAACAAACAGACAATTACAAATTTGGGCCTCCGGTTAATAGGTTAGTCCCAAAAATAATATAAAGTGGAAAATAAAGCCCAATATAGTCCAAAACAGTAGATAAAGTAGCATGGAGCAATCAAAAATTATAGATACGTTGGAGACGTATCAGGGCTATATGATCATATCCGAATCTTAGCTTAACCCCTTTGGAACGTTTTATTGATCGTATTCGAATCAGAAGCCTTTGAATTTTGTCTATTTCTCATAACACTTTGCAAATCACAATTGTTTGACTATTTTGAGATCATTTTTTGAAAGCGTTTATGGGGTGATTTTTAATCCACCGACAACCTTGATCAACGAGTGTTAGCACACCAACACACATTATATGTGCGGATTTTTTCAAGATTGAGCTTTCACCCTCATTTATTCGGGTCATATAAACGGCAGATTGTAATCAAAGGATCCCAGGTATGCTTTATTACGATTATGTCTTAAATATATAATTGAGCAAGCTTTTATGATTTAGGATTACGTACTCCGGGTTATCTATAAATTATATATCCCTCTATGCGGTGGCCGCCAAAGGACTTGTGTTTGTTCTATATCTGAGGCAATGAAAGCAGCTCTTTAAGCATAAGAAGCAGAAGATGAGTATAAAGCGGAAGAATATAACGTGACGGCTTAAAAATTTGGCGCCTCAAACATGCGCGATGGCACGACAAAATCAAGTGTTTTTTCTACCCTATTACATGACTCCCGAGTCTAGATTCCTAAAGTATAAAATATAAGGCCGCTAAAGGATCACTTTCGTTTGATGGCACGAAGCTTCGGGTCATCCCTTTCCGCTCCTCCGTCATGTTGCCTGTCACGAGAAGGTTGATGATGACAGTCAATGCCACTCAAAGCTTCAAATTCAGATTCATCATCAATTAACTTGGCGGATCGACTTGAGGGCAAAAGGTATGCTACAATTGGAGGGATCATCTTGTTGCCATCATAGTGTGGCGTTAGGATTCTCGATTACGGTTGTCATAACGGTTGGTACTTGGAAAAGGTCAGTATCATTCCCAATCGAGTGGCCCACGAGCGAATTTCCTTCCTTGTAGGCGTGAAATCATACTGGTCAAATAGGGTGCCGTCCTCCTTGAGGCTTGATACCCAAGGCGATGTCGGCGAGGTCTAGGTCTAGTATGCATGCCTTGGCGGATTAATCCGGCTATGGCTCCGGCTCTTGCAGCGCCCGCCTTAACTCTTGGAACCGTTGAGGTATACGGCAAGCCGCCAATCGTCCACCATGAGATTGGGAACCTCATTTGACAAAGCCACAACGGCTAAAGCACGTTGTGACCCGGTATAGAGTTGTTCCACCAGGGTATAAACCGCCTTCAGCTTTATCAGCATACTCTGGTTCAGATTGGAGCTCCTAGGGCCTGCATTAAACAACATCAAGTGAGTCGGTGATAATTGAGATGCTTGTCGAAAAAATATTTAAAGTGTCTAACACTTGGAAGTAACCTACCAAAGATTCTGAGACCATCCCGAGATACATGGCGTTTTAAGCGGATAGCTCGGCGATTGTTTACGCAAGAGATGCCTCCGCTTTCTCTGCCCGATTGATCAAGGAGACCTTTTCATCAGCCATGCCTTTTATGCTTCAAAGCTTTTCCTCAATTTCTCTTGTTGAGATACTGCTTGAACTCAAATTTGGAGTTAGCCTTTTGGGTTTCAGCCTCTGAGCTTCGAGCGGCTCTTCAAATCGAAGATCTCGATTCAAATTGATTCATGGCGGCTGTATCAATGGCGGGTTAAGTCAGAATCATTATAATGCAACATTAAGTCCCAAACACTTTGCAAGCAAAGATGCTTGGCACTTAGGGGAGCTAATATTATCTTTGAAGAACTCTGAATTACTGCGGCGGTTCATGAAATTAAGTCCCAAGCACTTTGCAAGCAGATACTTAGCACTTGGGGCCAATGCATATTGCAGTTCAAGGTATTATATTACACGGTTCGGACATTATTTCTAAGCGGCTTTGGGTGTTACAAGATAAGCGGGTTTCTATTAAACATTACTAAGCCGATATTAAGTCTCAGAGCATATTTCATCATAAGCACTAGACTTGGGGCTGGTATACTAAGGATATAAATAAGGAATAACAACAATAGTTATACCTCATATTTTTGTTGTATCTGTTTACCATGTATTACCTCCAGTCCACGGCTCGCTTGCACTTGACTTATAGAACCGAGACAAGTTCCCCAATACTCAGATGAGTATAGTCGGTGACATCAGCTTGGCCTTCTGATGTTCGAAGTTCCTCCTAGGCGAGCACTTGGCGGCCACGATGGGTCTTCGGTTCAACAAAGGCGAGTCTTAATAATCTCGGCGTCCGGGTCATCCGCCTTGGCCAAGACTAAGGATCTCCAGGTTATCAGAGCCGTCAAGAGCTTGTTCGGACGGATCGAAGTTAAGCTTTGGAATGTGGGTGGGTTGATTCAGGTGGCGGCTCATGTGTGGAAGTGTCGGGAAGCAGCTGTTCCAAGCTCGGTTCGATCCGACCGGTTCTTGACGGCTTATTTTCTTAAGCCCTCTTAGGGCTTCACTCGTCTGTTGTGTGTAAATCAGAAGGGTTAGTACAAAAGCATGAGTAAGATAAGCATAAGATAAGCAGGTTATCATTACCACCTGAGCAGTTTTGAAAGCGGCGCATATTGGACTGCATTGATTAGCGGAGGAAATGCAGGCAATTTCTGTTCAAGAAAGATTAGAAGATGATATGCAACCTGATTAAGAAAATAATAAGAGTAGGTGAGAGACAAAACCTCGACACAGCACTTCCAAGAAGAATCTTTGGGTAAACAGGAGGATAACTAAATCGCCCCACTAGTCCGGGTTTGTGACGGCTCTCATGTGTTGTTGCTTCAAAAAGAAAGTGAGGTCCAAATGAGTTAAAGGTGTGAAAACCTTACTTTTCCGGGTTACTTGTTAAATTTCGGTCTTAGCAAGGGTTGTGAGTCGGAGAAATAGATATTACCTCTTCCTCAGCTGCTTAGCTATTTCCGTGTCATCTGAAAGGAATTAATGTTAATAAGATAATGATAAAGAGTCGAGGAGTTAAGGATTACCTCTTCTTCATCATCGAAGTGTAAATCGGTTTAAATGCATCTGGCGCTTGGCTTCTTCTTCTTCTGGTTCCTGCCTTGGCGGCTTTCCTATCGGCTCTCTTGGTCGCTCACTGCCCGTTTGGCAGCCTCATGGTCATCTTGGACCTTCTAGAATTTGTCATTTGCATGTGAATAATGAGAAAGGGTTATGAGTAAAAGCAAGGCGTTCCACAATGAAAGTACAATTTTTTTAGGTTGATGACTTCTTGGAGGCGGATTATTCTTGCGAGCGAAGTAAGCGAAGGTGTTATTAACCAGAGCCCTCTTTCAAAAGAGATTGGGTCATGGCTTCAACCATATCATCGGGTAAATCATCGGGGACAATGTGCCGCGGGGTCATCCTTTTTAGCTGTGTAAGTGCATCAAGCAAGCGCGGCCGACGGAATCACCGCCATGAGATCGAGACTCGGACCAAATGAATGCCATCTAAGCCGTTCCCCAAAGAGCCTTGATTTTCTTTATGGTGGGAGCAAAAGCGTAGGCGTTCAGCGGCCGAGATAACTTATCCGGTGGATGGATGGTTGGATTCAAGGCCTGAGCTGAAAGCGAAGACAGGCGGGTTCTCATTAGTGGAGAAACATCCACGGCAATAGAACCGTCTGGTTTCGATCCTTAGGTGCCTTGGCGGCTCGGCGTATGGGAAAAAGCAGTCCCTCCGTCGCTGAATTGAGATACCATCAAGTTCGAGGCTGGGCCCATTAGCGCGTTCATTACAGCGGTTTAAGTAAAACAACTCTCTGAAAAGTAATAGGTTGGGTTCTTCTCCAAGATACACCTACGCAAAAGACTTGGAAGTTGCAAATGTTTGATCTGAGTTGGGCCCGATATCTTGAAGTGCGAGGTCAAAAAGTGCAAGATATCCACGAAGAACTTGAGCGGGTGGAGAAAAGCCCGGTTCATATGATCGATAAAGGCGACTACTTCCCTTCTTTGGGTTGAGTTTTTCCTCTAACGGATTAGGAGCACGATAGGGCATGACTTCTTTTAGGCGGATATAGCAAGTCTTCACGAAATTAGTCAATGTGCTTTTCGGTAAAATGGATTTGACCGATTCACGAGTCACGGTGCTTTAGGAGCCTTGGGTGCCATTATGCGAGATGGAAGCCTATGACAAAATAAAAAAAATTCGGCTCAATTTAACTTCGGAGGAGAACATTTTAAAGTCTATTCAAGATGGCGGCTTGCGAAGGGCCTAATGACATATGGCTAATTGTATCTGGTTATTTAAGCCGCCATGGGTATCGAAGCGATTAAGTTATTTTAAACGCCGAGGAAGCAGGCAAAACTGTCAATCGGTGTTGTCTTTTAAACCGGCCATCTGGATTGCCATAGTTAAGCGGATCTAACAGATGCAGTTTTTTGACTAAGTATGGAACAAACAGGTTTCGCGAGTTGCATGGCTATTATTTTGGATCAAGCGGTCATTCGAGAAAAGAAATATTCTAGACCTAAAACTAGTATAGATGAGTTCATAAGCTCAAATGAGGCCTTTATACAATGACGAGGGATTTATTTACATTTAAGATGGGGCGGAACAACTCTTGCATGAGTTGATACTCCCTTAAAGATCAAATCGAGCTGCTTGATGGCGAAATCTATGAAGGTTCATAATGAACGTTGATGACGAACGAACGAAAATCCTAATGGGGATCTAGGATCACGGAAGGAAGGAACTTATGAATGCAGACTTGCTGCGGAGTTCGCCGTCGATCTCTGGTCGGAGTTCGAGGTTGATCACGTGGCTTTGAGTTGGTGAAAACGAGATGCTTTCGGCGGCGGCGGCAGCGAACTCGAAAGCAGCGAGAAAATCGCGAGAAGGAAGAAGATGATGAGAAGGGAGAATGGAAAAGACCTAGGAGTCATGCCTATTTATAAGGGAGGGCTGTGCGAGAAAAGTCACGACAAGCGAGGAGGCGGGCGTGATTATTCAACTACTCCGGCGCCTCGATTTTGAATAGTCGATAAAGAATAAAGATCCGTTAAGATATGACGTGAATAAAATATGAATTTAATGGAAGATAGCGTCACGGCGGGTTATCATGAATCCGGAAGATGGCGTCGAGGCGGATTATAACCTTTGCAGAGACGGAAAGCGCGAAGAAGACTTTTCCTTAAGGTATTCAAGATTGACATGAACGGTTCAAATCAATCGGGGCCTAATGTTAGGGATATAACTATTTGTGTAAACCGCCCGGGAGGGGCAGAGTTCACATAAATCGCGATTCATATATGAAGCCAAGATCAAGCATGAAGATGGCGGTTCAATAAAGGGCCTAAAGCCTGGTGACTTAGGCCCGTGGTGATAAACACCATAATGACATGGCTTGTATTATAAGGTAGAGATTAACTAGTCACCCGAGGCGGACAACATTTATCGGCCGTCCGGGACTCTGTGAAACCGAAGCGTCAACCCGTGTATATAAGGGGCGACCATGGCTTAAGGAAAGTAACATCAATCGAGGCCGGGCATAGCGTATCTCGCTCACAGTCATCGAAACCCTAGCAATACCAACCCAACTAAGCGTAGGCTTTTACCTTCATCGTGAGGGCGAACCGTTATAAAAGCTCTCACATGTCCTTGTCCGTTAACCCCTTTGAGGCTTCCTAGTTGCGATGGCTCCATGTTTAAGTCCTTGCAGAGGACATCTGCGTGACAATTCCACGACGGTTAGGCGCCCTAGAGAGGCGATGCCTGCAGTGGATTTGAGTTCTGAAGGCGACGAAGGGCTCAAGGGATACTTTGTGGGCGGATGACCAAAAATCGTCGGCGGCAAGATCTACATCGGCAACGAAGGTGGGGCCCGATCTTTGGCTAAATTGAGTAAGAGTGCGGGTTCCTTGGCGGAATCACGTCTTCATCGGCCCGTATTGGTGGCAAGACCTGAGCGGTTCAAGCTGCACCGACATCGTCGAGGCAGCTCGATCTTGTGAGACCGCCGGGCTCAACCCGCCATGGCGTGCTTTACGTGGGTTGTATCCACGGAGAGGAATTTTCACGAAAGGTCCGTAGATGGTGGTGAGGCGGCCGTCCGCTTTGATGGTGATTAGATCCCTTTGGTGAAAGCGAATTCGTTGTATCAAGCGCAAGGCGGCGAGGCTTGGGGGCTATTCGATGGCAGCAGTATTACGGACCCCTTTGAGGCGTAAGCAGGGTAGGGATCTTCATGGATGGTACTCAACCGGCCAAAATTCTATGGATGTGGCAGCGATAACGTCGGGTCGAGGGCGGCAGGCGGAGGAGGCCTGCTTGGCGCCGCCAGCTCAGTCTTGATTGATCTCATGGACAAATTGACAGCACAGTAACGCATACGATTATTCTGCAAGTCAAGATGAGCCGCGATGCAGAGTGCACAGTACATGAGAAATAGCTTTGGGCCAAGAGAGGCCTTAGTGGCTGAGAGTTCGAGGTTGGCGCGAGCGAGGCGGCTTTGGATGCTGCAGGCCTAATAGCTCTGTCGAGGCTTTCCGGCTACGATGAGCCTGAGCAGCATCTCACGAGGTGATGAGGAGGAGACACGGATAACTCAATCTTGTTTGCCTCCGGTTTATGATCCTCGGAACCTTTTCTCCACACCGGAGTCGGCCTAGTAACCCGCCCGAAGCAAATCAATTTATAACATCGGGCGGAGGACCGGTTCGGCCTCGGTGATGGCACCTCCTCATGTGAACATGGCCCGCCCGCTCGTACCAACACCACGGGTCACTTTTCTAACCCCATGGAGAACCTTATCGCAGCATTAGCACGTTTGGTGGCTCTCCCAATGGGCGGCGGCGATCCAACAGCGGTGGAGGCGAAGGATCGAAGAACTTGTCCGGGCGGCTCCCTGCTCGTGAGGAGGCTTATTCTATAATCGAGGCAGGATTCATTCGACTCCTCGCCCAAGCCGGAGCCCAATTCTGACAGAGGCATATGGAGTCGGAGGCTTTGTCAAACAACGCCAGCGCCGTAACCATCGGCGGTTATAATTCGGTGCAGAGACAAGATACATCATGAGAACGGCCAGGCGGCTCAACATGTGGCTCATCAAACCTTCGGACTATCCAACAACCTGTTGAAGGCGAGGAGTAGCCACTAGAACCGGCGGTGTTCCTTGTTTAGTGCAAACTTTGCGTAATGTCGTCTGCCCAAGGACTTCAAGGGATCCGGAAAGGTGCAAAATTATCTGACGACTTATAGCCAGGGCATGGATCAAAAGCTATGAGATGGCCATGGAACTGTTGGAGGTTAGTGTGTGGCGATGGCTAAGTACTTCACCATGATGTTGGATGGGCGGCCCGGACTTGGTTAAAGACTGCCGCCTAATTCCATTGGCTCATGAGGCGGAGTTAAAAGGCGTTTCATTGAACTTCAAAGATACACGCAAGCAGTCCATGTCAATTGTGGACTTGACTAATTGTAAGCAAGAGGAGGTGAATCTACCACTCATTGGGTGCTTGTAGGGTCAAGAAATAATACATTAAATCGACAAGATGGATGCTGGCTCTGCAGTCTTAATGTTGGAGAAAAATTGCCGATTTGAACGGCGGGAGCGAAGCTGAGGCGCCTCAAAAGCGTGATTAGTAATGATATGGGTCAGGCGATGGCGGCTCTAGTCAAATCTGTTGATTGATAGTACCAAGGATCCTGCGTCGATGAGAAAAAAGCGAGGCGAGGGGAAGAAAGAAGCGGTAATGGAAAGATTGATGAGCATAACCGGCAAATCAAGGGCGCAACAAGTGTAAGGCTGATGGTAACCCGGAGTTAAGTAGCCGCGCCAATTCACAGAGGTAACAATCAGCGGCGCGAAGAAAGCCACCCCTCGGTTGGTAGGTCAGGCCCGTCTCTTGAACAAGCCTTAATGAACCTGTCGAGGCATGACACTCGGGAAAAGTGCGACCACTCACTTATCGAAGGATTGGCGATCATGAAGGCTTTCAAAAATTCTAACCGTTAAACGGCAATCATCGGTCGGGTGGCGGCTCGAGTGGCGGCGGTTTTCGCCATGGCCAAGTGGCGGTTCAAGTTCGAGCTTCGAGGAAATCAAGGTGGCTATAATCAGCTGGCTATGCAGTCGGGGAGGTCGGCAGCTGACGGATCGAGTTATCGAGCAATCCAGCGGTGAATAGTGGGCGTATCATGTGTTCACCACTAGCTTATACAAGCGAGACCGAAGCTTCATAAAGGGCATGAGCAGCTGTTGAGCGGCGGTTCCCGTTATTTAAAGGTGGTCGAGCAGCCTATTGTGTGGAGTAGGAAGATCACCCTCCCGGGTTGACAATCCGGGCGATTAGCTTTAGTGGTAGCACCTCAAGTTGGTATATACAAATTCACTAAGGTACTCATGGACTGAGGTAGCAGCATCAACATCCTCTATTATGAGACCTTTTCGGTATGGGATTGGTGACAAACAATTTAAAGACATCCAACACTGTTTTCCATGGGTGGTGCACAGTAAGTCGGCATACCGGTTGGTAAGATAGAGTGGAGGTAGCTTTTTGAGATGAGTATGATTCTAGGGCTGAAAACTAACTTTTGAGGTGGTCGAAATCGAGTCCATATCATGCTCATTTGAATGACGACTTCATGCCAAGTTCATGCAAGCCCGGCCGTGTTATGTTTATTGCAGCAAAATGCGGGTCACAAGGCACCATTCTTGTGCATGGAGTGAAAGATAGCTCTGGAATGTGAAGAGGGGATGCGGCTTATGCCAAGTCTATTTGTGCGGAGGAGCTGAAGTTTTATCAAGATAACGTTGACCAGCGAATATGACATCTCTAAAAAGCCAACTATAGAGCATGACCGGCGATAGAGTTTAAGTCATTGATGAAACCAAGCTTGGTGATTTTACTCGGCGACTCATCTAAACAATTCAGCATCGGTGCCAATCTGGATCCTAAATAGGAAGCGCTAATCGAGTTCATCCGTGAGAATCGGGACATCTTTGCATAGAAACCCGACATGCGGGTGTCTGAGAGAACTCGGTGAAACTGCGCTCTTAATAATGATTCGAAGTTTAAGCGGTCGGGCAATTTACGTGACGGTTCAGCGAGGCGGAAAGCTATTGGTGAGGAGGTGGCCCGGCTCTTAAGCGGCGCGTTTATTGTTGAAGTTTTTCACCCAGTGGTTGGCTAACCCGGTGCTTGTACTTAAAAAACGGCACTGGCGGATGTGTGTGGATTACAGTTTAAATAAGGCTTGTCGCTGATCCTTTGCTCTTCCCGTATTGATCAAATCATTGATGCTACGATGGGTTGTGGCGTTTGAGCTTTTGGATGCTTACTCTAGTTATCATCAGATCAAGATGGCGATTAAGGACCAGGAGAAAGGCGGCCTTCATCACTCCGTTGGAGCCATACGCTATGTGTCTATGCCGTTCGGGCTCAAGAGTCCCAGGCGACTTATCGGCGGTGTGTCTGAAGCTGTCTCCACAATCAGGTAGGCGCGATGTTCACGCTTATGTGGATGATATAGTGGTGAAATCCAGAGAAGAAACCTTGATAGATGATATGAAGGAAACCTTTGATAATCTCCGGGTCTATAAGATGATGCTTAACCCGGCCAAATGTGTGTTTGGCGTGCCAGCAGGCAAGCTTTTGGGTTTTCTAATCTCCAACAGGGGCATTGAGGCTAATCCGGAGAAGATCAAGGCAATTACCTCTTTGGCTAAGCCGGCGTGCATCAATGATGTTCAGCGAGTGGCAGGTCGTATCGCTGCTTTAAGCCGGTTAGGTGAGAAGGCCATACCGCTATAGCAGATGATGAAAAGCAGACAATTTAAATGCAGGCGAGGCTGCTAATGCCGCCTTTGAAGATTTAAAGAGGCGATTATCTGAGCCTTGATCCTTACGGCTCCCATTGACTGAGAGCCGCTATTGTTATATGTGGCTGCTAACTCACGTGTTGTCGATGTTGCAATTGTGGTGGGCGCAAGGAGGCTGGCAAGGCATCGGTTCAGCGGCGGTTTACTACATCAGCGAGGTGCTCATTGAGTCTAAACAAAGATATCCATATTGGCAGAAGCTTGTTTATGGGGTATTCATGGCGAGCCGGAAGCTTAAGCAATACTTCCAGGGTCACCCCATTATTGTGGTAAGCTCTGCTCCTTGGGAGACATCATCCGAATAGAGGCCACAAGGCGAGTAGCCAAGTGGGCCATTGAGCTTAGGCCTCATGGTTTGAAGTATGTGCCACGTCTTTGCTATTAAGTCTCAAGCACTAGTGGACTTCATCAATGATTGGACCAGCTGCGAGACACGAGGAGAAGCGGATACACATACTGGACTATTCACTTTGATGGATCGAGGCAGTTGGAAGGCTCGGGGGCTGGAGTCGTTTGAGCTTCCCCTCGAGGTGACAAATTTTGTTATGTGCTCCGGCTCATGTTTCCTCGTACTAACAATGCAGCTGAATATGAGGCCTTGCTCCATGGTCTTCGGATGGCCAAGGAGATGAATTTAAGCGGGTAAGGTGCTTGGCGACTCAGATCTGGTGGCTCAGCGAGGGGTGGGCAAGTGGGATTCTAAAGATCCCTCATGGCGGCTTATCACCGAGAAGTTGATGCTGTGTGTTGGGCACTTCAAGGGTTATCAAGTGGAGCACATTGATCGGAAGGAAGAATGAGGCGTGATGCTTTAAACCGGCTGGGATCTCGGCGTGGCGGTACCGCCTAACACCTTTTGGATGTTTTGCATAATCATACTGTCAAGTTACCCACAGAGGAAGACTTAGCTGTTCGAGACCCGAGCGCAGGTGGTGGCGGCTCTTCCGCGTCATCTCGGATTGAGCGATTGCCATATTTGGCTTACATGACCGGGGAGAGTTGCACGAGGATGAGACAGGCGAGACAAATCATCCGGCGGTCTAAATCCATGACAATTGTTCATGGTGAGTTGCATCATCGCGGTGTCCTTTGGGGAGTTTCAACGTTGTGTGTCACTTGCGGAAGGTCGAGAAATTCTTCGTGAGATCCATGAAGGTGATTGAGGTCATCATGTGGCTCAAAATCTCTTGTGGCCAAGGCTTTCCGTCATGGTTTTATTGGTGACGGCTCATCTTGATCTGGAAGATCTGGTCGATAAATGTAATGGTTGTCAAAAATTCTCACAGCGAGCTCATGTGTGGCTCAAGAATTGAGGATGATTCAATTACTTGGCGTTTGCGATGCAGGGCTTGATATGGTGGGCCTTTCAAAGGTCCAAGGATAAAAGACACACCTCACGGTGGCGGTTGATAAATTTACAAAGTGGGTTGAGCGGAGCTGGTCGATAAGTGTGATGCAGCCACGGCGGTTCAGTTCATGAAAAAGGTGATTTTTGTTTTTTCACACGGCATCATAGCGACAATGGCACTAACCTCTCCAAGGAGCTATGGAAGGATTACATCGCGAGAACATATCGACTTGATGTTTGGTGTAGCTCATCCTCAATCAATGGTAAAGCTAAAAGAGCCAATCGGAGATCTTGAAAGGTATAAAACCCCAGCTCATGGTCCCCTTACGGTGGGCGTCGGGTTGTTGGGTGGAGAATTACCCTCTGTGATTTGGAGCATCAACACTACACCAAACAGATCTCTGGGTTATACACCTTTCTTCATAGTTTATGGAGCGGGCGGTCACCTTAAGTGACATCCGTCATGACTTCGCCCCAAGTGTCGGCTTACATTGAAGCTGATAATGAACAAGCTCATCAAGATGCACTTGATTTGTTGGATGAAAGCGAGATTTGGCAATATCCGCTCGGCGATTTACCAACAGGACTGCGCCGTTATCACGATCGTCGGGTTAGATCGAACCTTTCGGAAGGTGACTTAGTGCTCGGCTCATCCGGGATCAATCCGATATGCACAAGCTATTCCCCCCTTAGGAAGGACCCTTTGTGGTCGGCAAGAACTGAACAACGGGTCATATTACCTCATCGATGTTCGAGAGCACAAAGACTCACGGAAGTCGGAAGAGAGAGCCGCCCGACCGTGGAATATCGCTCATCTTGACCTTACTACACTTGAGCCACCGGCTCTCGGGATATACATATTTTGAGATGTATATATTATGAAAAGCAATAAAGCAGGACCTCTGTCCTTTTATCCTCAAAAGTTTACATGTCTTCCTTATTATGTTGTTGAAACAACCAACGAGGGAGCGAGATCATATTTGAATCCGGCTTTCCCTTTAGTGCGACTTATGATCATATTTGAATCTAGCCATGATCACTTGGGGGCTTCTGTTCAAACATAGGTTAGTATTCAAACCAAAGAGAACATAGCTGTCGATACCCTCTTGATCGACATCTTGCCAAGCTCACTAGGGGGCTTCTTGATGCGTATCGAATCATAGCTCAACCCCTTTGAGTCGGCGTGGATCGTATTGAATCGGCGTCATTAAACAACTTTCAAAAGGTCACTTGCAGGGGCTTCTTGTTCAAACATAGGTTGGTATTGAACCAAAGAGAACATCTTGTCGATACCCTCTTGATCGGCAATGCCAAAGCCACTGGGGGCTATATGATCGTATCCGAATCTTAGCTAAACCCCCTTGGAACGGTTTACTGATCGTATTCGAATCAGAACCTTTGAATTTTGTCTATTTCTCATAACACTTTGCAAATCACAATTGTTTGACTATTTTGAGATCATTTTTTGAAAGCGTTTATGGGGTGATTTTTAATCCACCAGCTTAACCTTGATCACCACAGGTGTTAGCACATAACACACATTACGTGTGCCGGGTTTTTCAGGACTGAGCTCTCACCCTCATTTGTTGGGATCATATAAACCGCGGTGTAATCAAAGGATCCGGTATCTGTTAGATTATGTCTTAAAGATATAATTGAGAACCGGCTTTTATGATTTTGATTTGTACTCCGGGTTATCTATAAATTATATAACCCTCTATGCGGTAAGCCGCCAAGTGACTTGTGTTTGTTCTATATCTGAGGGCAGTAAAGCAGCTCTTTAAGCATAAGGAAGCGAGAAGATCGGTATAAAGCGGAAGAATATAATAATGGCGGCTTAAAAAGTTGGCGCCTCAAGCGTCTTGTGATGGCATGACAAAATCAAGTGTTTTCTCTACCCTATTAAATGACTCCCGAGTGCGGATAATGGAACATTGTTTCCACAAAGCATAAAATATAAGGCATGACGGATCACTCTTTTTGTTGGCACGAACTTCGGGTCATCCCTTTCCGCTCCTCGAATGCTGTTGCCTGTCTGGAAGGTTGATGATGACCGATCAATGCCACTCAAAGCTTCAAATTCAGCTTCATCATCAATTAACCCGGCTGGATCGACTTCAGGGGCGAAGGTATGCTTACGAATTGGAGGGATCAGGCTAACTGCATCATAGTTTGGCGTTGGAATTCTCTTATTCTGGTTGTCATAACCCGGTTGGTACTTGGAAAGGTCCATATCATTCCCAATCAGAGTGGCCACGGTGAATTTCCTTCCATGACGGTGAAATCCTACGGTCAAATAGGGTGTCGTCCTCTTTGGAGCATGGATACCCAAAGGCGATGTCGGCGGAGTCTATTTACAGTATGCACGCCTTGGCCCGACTTAATCGACTCTGACTCACGGCTCTTGCGGACGCCTTAACTCTTAGACCGTTGAGTATACGGCAAGCCTCCTTAAATGCGTCCGCCCAGGAGATTGGGAACCTCATTTGACAAAGCCACAGCGGCTAAAGCACGTTGTGACCAGTATAAGTTGTTCCACGGGTATAAGCGCCATCGACTTTATCACCATACTCTGGTTCGATTGGAGCTCACGAGGCCTGCATTAAACAACATCAAGTGAGTCGGTGATAATTGAGATGCTTGTCGAAAAAAATATTTAAAGTGTCTAACACTTGCGAGTAACCTACCAAGATTCTTTGAGACCATCGAGAGACATGGCGTTTTAAGCGGATAGCTCGGCGATTGTTTACGCAGAGATGCCTCCGCTTTCTCTGGGTTGATCATGGAGACCTTTTCATCAGCCTATGCCTTTTATGCCTTCAAAGCTTTTCCTCAATTTCTCTTGTTCGAGATCTGCTGAACTCAAATTTGGAGTTGGCCTTTTGGGTTTGACCTCCCGAGCTTCAGGCGGCTCTTCAAGTCGAGAGATCTTGATTCAAATTGGTTCATGGCGGCTGTATCAATGGCGGGTTAAAGTCGAAATCATTATAATGCAACATTAAGTCCCAAACACTTTGCAAGCAAAGATGCTTGGCACTTGAGGGGCTAATGTATGTTGAAGAACTCTCGAATTTACTGGCGGTTCATGGAAATGAAGTCCCAAGCACTTTGCAAGCAAAGATACTTAGCACTTGGGGGCTAATGCATATTGCAGTTCAAGGTATTATATTACACCGGTTCAGACATTATTTCTAAGTCGGCTTTCGGGTGTTACAAGATAAGCCGGGTTTCTGTTAAACATTACTAAGCTGATATTAAGTCTCCGGCATATTTCATCATAAGCAGTAGACTTGGGGGCTAGTATACTAAGGATATAAATAAGGAATAACAACAAGAGTTATACCTCAGATTTTTGTTGTATCTGTTTTACCATGTCAACCTCCAGGTCACGACTGCTGTGCACTTGACTTATATAACCAGAAACAATTTCCCCAATACTCAGATGAGTATAGTAAGTGACATCCAGCTTGGCCTTACGACGTTCCAGAAGTTCCTCCTTGGCGAGCACTTGGCGGCCGATGGGTGTTCCCGGTTCAACAAAAGTCTTAATAATCTCGGCGTCGGGTCATCGCCTTGGCGACTAAAGGATCTCGGGTTATCGAGCCGTCAAGGAAGCTTATTCGCGAAGCGGATCGAAGTTGGCGGCTGGAATGTCGTGGGTTGATTCGAGCGACTCATGTGTGGAGGTGTCGGGGCAGCTGTTCCAAGCTCGGTTCGATCACGACCGGTTCTCCGGCCGACTTGTTTTCTTAAGCCCTCTTGTTGGAGCTTCACTTTCGTCTGTTGTGTACCGTCAGAAGGTTAGTACAAAAGCATGAGTAAGATAAGCATAAGATAAGCGGTTATCATTACCTGAGCAGTTTTGAAAGCCGACATATTGGACTGCATTGATTACGCGGAGAAATGCGGGCAATTTCTGTTCAAAGAAAGATTAGAAGATGATATGCAACCTGATTAAGAAGATAATAAGAGTATGTAAGAGACAAAACCTCGACCAGCGCTTCAGAAGGAGTATTGGGTAAACGGAGGATAATTCTTAGCCCCCTTTGGTCGGGTTTGTGGCGGCTCTCATGCTGTTGTTGCTTCAAAAGAAAGTGAGGTCTAAATGAGCTAAAGGGTGTGAAAACCTTACTTTCGGGTTACTTGCCGGAATTCGGTCTTAGCAAGGGTTGTGAGTCGGAGAAATATATATTACCTCTTCCTCAAGCTGCTTGGCTGTTTCCGTGTCATCTGAAAGGAATTAATGTTAATAAGATAATGATAAAAGAGTCGGGGAGTTAAGGATTACCTCTTCTTCATCGCCGAAGTGTCGTCTAGTTTAAGTAAATCTGAGCGCTTGGCTTCTCCTTCTTCAGGTTCTGCGTGGTGGCTTTCCTCTCGGCTCTCTTGGTGCGCTCTGGCCCGTTTGGCAGCCTCATGGTCATCTTGGACATTCAGAATTTATCATTTTCCTGTGAATAATGAGAAATGGTTATGAGTAAAAGGCGTTCCACAATGAAAGTACAAATTTTTTAGGTTGATGACTTCTTTGGAGGGCGGATTATTCTTGAGCGGAGTAAGCGAAGGTGTTATTAACCACGATCCCTCTTTCAAAGAGATTGGGTAATGACTTCAACCATATCATCGGGTAAATCATCGGAAAATGGCGCTTGGGTCATCCTTTTTCGCTTTGTGTAAGTGCACATCAAGCGAGCGGTAGCAGGAATCACCGCCATGAGATCGAGACTCAGACCAAATCAATGACATCTAAGCCGTTCCCCAAAGAGCCTTGATTTTCTTTATGGTGGGAGCAAGTTGTAGGCGTTCAGCGGCGAATAACTTATCCGGCGGTGGATGGTTGGATTCAAAAGCTTGAGCCTTGGCCGAACAGCGGGTTCTCATTAAATTTGGAGAAACATCCGGCAATAGAACCACGTCTGGTTCCAATCCTTAGGGTGGCTTGGTGGCTCAGCATATGGGAAAAAGCGGTCCCTCCGTCGCTGAATTGAGATGCCACCAAGTTCGAGCTAGAGCCCATTAGCACGCGTTCATTCTAGCGATTTAAGTAAAACAACTCTCTAAAACTAATAGGTTGGGTTCTTCTCCAAGATACACCTCACAAAAGACTTGGAAGTTGCAAATGTTTGATCGGAGTTGGGCCCGATATCTTGAGTGCGAGGTCAAAAAGTGCAAGACATCCACGAAGAACTTGGTAGGGTGGAGAAAAGCCCGGTTCATATGATCAAGTAAAGACTACTACTTCCCCTTCTTTGGGTTGAGAGTTTTCCTCTGACGGATTAGGAGCATGATAGGACATGCCTTCTTTTTTGGACGGAATAGCCAGTCTTCACGAAATCAGTCAAGGTGCTTTCAGTAACAATGGATTTGACCGATTGCAGAGTCACGGGTGCTTTGGGAGCCTTGGGTGCCATTATGCGAGATGGAAGCCTATGACAAAATAAAAAAAAATCTGGCTCAATTTAGCGGAGAGAACATTTTAAAGTCTATTCAAGATGGCGGCTTGCGAAGGGCCTAATGACATATGGCTAATTGTATACTGGTTATTTAAGCCGCCATGGGTATCGAAGCAGATTAAGTTATTTTAAACGCGAGGAAGCGAGGCAAAGCTGTCAATCGGTGTTGTCTTTTAAACGGCCATCTGATTGCCATGGTTAAGCGGATCTAACGAGATGCAGTTTTTGACTAAGTATGGAACAAACATGTTTCCCAGAGTTGCGCTATTATTTTGGATCAAGCGGTTCGTTCGAAAAGAAAATATTCTAGACCTAAAACTAAATGCAGATGAGTTCATAAGCTCGAATGAGGCCTTTATACAAGCGAAAAGGATTTATTTTATTTTAAGATGGGGGCGGAACAGCTACCGCATGAGTTTATACTCCCTTAAGATCAAATCAGGCTGCGGTGGCGAAATCTATGAAGGGTTCATGGCGAACAACGGCGAACACCGAGGAACTTGAAAATCTAATGGGGATCTAGGATACGGAAGGAAGGAACTTCGAATGCAGACTTCTTTGCGGAGGTTTGCCGTCGATCTCAGTCGGGTTCAGGTTGATGTAGCAGCCTGAGTTGGTGAAAACGAGATGCTTTCTGCTTGGCGTGGCGAGGCTCGAGCAGCCGGAAGTCGCGAGAGGAAAGAAGATGACAGAAGGGAGAATGGAAAATACCTAGAGTCGTGCCTATTTATAAGGGAGGACTAGCGAAAAAGCTTGAGGAGCCGAGGCGTGATTATTCAACTACTCGGTGCCTTGATTTTCGGAATGGTCGGTGAGGAGTCCTGGATTAGGGGTGTCGGATGGCGGACTATGACCTTTGGCGGACTCTGGACTATGAATACAAGATTGAAGACTTAGTCCGTGTCAGGATGGGACTTTCCTTGGCGTGGAAGGCAAGCTTGGCGTCTGGATCGTAGATCTCCTCCATTATGTCGACTCGTGTAACCCTAGCCCTCTCCGGTATCAATATAAGCCGGAGGTTTTTAGTCCGTGGGACGAACAACAACCATACCATAGGCTAGCTTTTAGGGTTTAGCCTCTCGATCTAAGTGGTAGATCTACTCTTGTACTACCCATATCATCAATATCAATCAAAGGAGTAGGGTTTTACCTCCATCGAGAGGGCGAACACTGGGTAAAAACATCGTGTCCCTTGTCTCCTGTTACCATCGCCTAGGCCGCACAGTCCGGGATTCCCTACCGAGATCCGCGGTTTGACACCGACATTGGTGCTTTCTTTGAGAGTTCCTCTGTACCCGTCATCTTTAGGCCCGATGGCTCCTCGATCATCAACAATGATGCGGTCGGGTGAGACTTTTCTCCCGGACAGATCTTAAATGTTGGCGGCTTTGCTCTGCGGACCAATTAAGCAGCCATCTGGAAGCGAGATCGAAAGCTCGCCCCACAGCCATCGGTCGATTTGGAAGTTTGAACTACGACCGGCGTCATGGAGACTTGATCTTCGGCGGGTTCAAGCCCTGACCAAGCGCGCGCCTTGTCTCGATGGGCATGATCTAGCTCTGCCGCGAGACGATGCCACGGAGGCCACCCGCGTCGCTCCGACCCTTAGCTCGGGCCGACTGCATGTCGAGATGTGTGGCTGGACACGCCTCGGGGCTGCAATCTCTCGGCGTCGGGCGAACACCATACCTATCCTTCGAAGCTTCGTAACTCAAGGTGCGGACTCCTCTGCGGACTCCAGGCCTTCCGCCCTGCCAATCGAATCCGATTGGCGCCCGATCATGGAGTTCACCGCTGCGGACATCTTTATTTTCGCTCTTGGCGACATTCTGAATTCACTAAAGTCTCTCCTTTATCGAGAGAACCTGGCGGACTATGGTGGGAAGGTTGAGATCGCAGATGACGAAGAAATTCAAAGCCCACCCACCACCACTTTGTAGCCCTTTGTCGATGATTTAACCGACATGCTTAACCGACTCGAACATCGGCGGTATGGGCGGCGATGTAGAGGCAACGAGAACAGCGCCTATAGGCCCTTTGACAACCACCCCATCTCACGATGTATACATGGTAGATACACCTAAAGGAAACAACGGCGAGGAACAAAGGGCGAAAGCGAGGATCGTTCCTCGAAAAGCAATCAAAAGTGGCATCGTAAGTGCGCTCCAAACCCCACCTCGGCGGAAAAGCAGCCATCTGAGACCAGCCATAGAGCAGGGGCGAACCGGCGAGTCGAGCAGAGCGACTTGGATAAACAACCCGTCCCGGCGAAACAACGATTGGACGACCTCACACGGACAAGTTCTTGGAAGCGAAGAACCTCAAAAAGGCTCGTCACCCTTTGCGCGTAGCCTGTAAGAAAGCGAAGCGGAAGCTCAAAACAGCGGAAGATGCACTTTCGAAATTAGATGGAGCAAAGTACTCAACACACATGAACAAATCTGTGACGATCGCCACACAAAAAGCTATCCAAAGGCGAAAATTACTGCGGAATTTGATGATGAGGCCTTAGAACCTCCTTAATCAAAAATAAAGGAAGCCACCAGTCGGACAAAGCGACCCCATAGCCAACTGAGTCTGCGGCAAGGGCGCGCACACAAGCCGACCAGCGATCCGCACAAGATTAGCATCAAAAAGATGGCCAGCCAGATCTATCTATGGGCCAGAAAGCAAGCTCTAGTAAGCAATGCAACACATCAAATATCCGAACATCACGATGCGCCCGGATATAGGCGCCGCACCCCTATGTTTCACCGATGAGGTCTTTGGATCATAATTTCGGTGAGTTCAAGCCCGTAAACATAGAGGCATACGATGGAACAAGGACCACAGGTGCGGATTGAGGACTACATCCTCCACATACACATGGCTAGAGGAGATGATCTCCGCATAAAATACTACCCTCAAACTCAAAGGCCAGCCCGTCATTGGCTTAAAAGCCTTCCGAAAACACCATTGGAAGTTGGGAAGAGCTCGAGGATGCTTTTGGGCAAATTTTCAAGGGACCTATGTCCGACCTCAGGATCTCGGATGATTTAAGTCATATAACTCAACAACCCGGAGAGTCAGCTCGGAAACTCGGAACAGATTTCTTACTAAAAGAACCACAGATAGTCATTGTCCGGACCTTGAAGCCTTAGCAGCTTTCAAACACATCGTTCGAGGCGAATGGCTTGCCTGACACCTCGGCCAAGAAAAGCCAAGAACAATGGTGCGCATTAACAAGCCTCATGACCGGCTTTTCTTGCGGAGAGGATAGCTGGTTGGCAAGATCGATTACCAGCGACCCAAGTACATCCGAAGTTAGGGATGTAAGCGGGAAACAGCGACGCAACAGGATCAACACGGACCAAGGAAAAAAGCCGAAGAAACCACGGCAGTCAGCCCGGATTCAAAAGCTCTCGGCCTGTCGCCCGGACCCGATTCCAAGTCACATCGACCTGGCGGTAACACCTCATTATCACTTTGCGGCCTCACGCCGCGGAGTATTCCCAGGTGTTGCCTTACCATGGCCGGGATCGTTTAGCCTTTTGGCTCACGTATATGATAGTGTCGCTAGCATCCACATGACAGATAACCGGGCCGACATGGCTAATCGTGAACCCAAGCGGCACTAACCCATGGGGACAGGCATACATGAATCACATCGAGCATATCGGTCATCAGCGTATGAATCGGGCCGTAGCTTGGGCTATGAGGACTCCGGTAACCGGGCTGTAGCAGAGCTAGGCATGACTCGGATGTCACCGCGTGACATTTCCCGAAGGGACAGAACCACGAGCGAAGTGAAACACATGCCGGCCGATCAAGTGTCCAAAGCGGTAGTCTTTGGGCTAGCAGGACTCCGGTGAACCGGGCTATGAGGACTACTATCGCTCAGGAAGCACTAGACTACATTTCCCATATGAGAGGCTGCCAAGGATAAAAAATAGATTGTCGGATCCCACTCATACCAAGCATTTCAATCATACACACAATATGCCAGATATGAGTACATACAACATGGCATCACAACAAAACTCTACAACTCAAAGTACTTTATTTAAAGGGCTCCGAGGAGCCATACATAACATGTTCATACAGATAGGGGTCACATGACCCGACATTCAAGTCATACAAACATACAAGCACATGCGGAAGCAAACTAGTCTGATACTGAGACTCTAAAAAGAAAAGAAGGCAGCGAATCCCTTCTATCTACAGTGGCCCTTCACAAGCCTTGGATCACCACCTGGGTGGCTAGTCACTCGTCGACGTCAAGGTCTACATAGAACCCATCGGATGGGGTGGTGTTGTCCTTTGAAAACATTAATTAAGCAAACATGAGTACGGAGGTACTCAGCAAGTCTTACAAAAGAATCCTACTATACATGCACATTCTCAATAAGGTAGTGGAGTTATTGCAGCAAGCCAGCTTTGACTCTTGGCTAAGCTATCCTCGTGACACCACTTGAAAAGCATTTATCGCTGCGTGTCCACTAATCACCATCACAATACTCCACCGTGGATCCTCTCGTCAACCCACAAGAGGGCCATCCATGGTACTCACACTTATCTTGAGGCTTTTAGTAGTATCCATTTACTTGTCTATGAGCAGTATAGGTGACCAAGTAGTCCTTTACATGACAGGCGGCTATTGAATAGTTTCATACCTGCGAGGGGTGTACTTCTTCACCTGCGCTCTCACCACTTATCGCGCTACATGACATGTACTCGGCAACCTTCAGCGGAAGCCCAGCGAGGTGTCGGCCACGACTGACTAAACACACGAGTCCCTAGTCGGGTTTATCGCCTATTCGGGTTCCATCCATGAGGAGTCGGCGAGGTTTCCACTAACGGCCCCGAGCGATGTGTGCAGGGTTCGAGACACCAAGCAGGCGAATCGATTTTGCAGACCCGCGTGCCTACTGCAACACAGCCCACCCTTAAGGTCAACACTGCATCGGCCCTAGCATACTACAAACACGAAACTACTTTGCAACTCCGGACGAGAGGACAAGAGTGGTTAATAAGTCGAGAGGGTCCATTGGTTTGGGGCCCAATGCGTGGTAGTAGCTGAATCTTAAATCACGAGACAGATCTCAGTTCTTAGGGCGGCTTCAATGAAACAACCCACCATGTACTCCTACATGGCCTCTCATCGATACCTTTACCAAATCGTGTTCAACACTTCACTCTCGTTACCAACACAACCTTTCACTCTAGTTCATCATCCCGATGAGCCGGACGACACAACTCTAAGCATAGCAAGCACAGCATGGTAGGAAACACAAGTATGGCTCAATCAACTCCTACACATACTAGTGGGTTTCATCTGAATTCTTGTGGCAATGACAGGTCATGCAAAGGAAGTGGGTTCAACTACCGCAACACGCAACAGTTTTAATCGCGTTGTCTTAATGCAGTAAACAAGAGCAGAAGCGAGATCATGGATTTGTATCGGAATGATCAATGGGTTGCTTGCCTGATGTAGTGGTAGTAGGGTACTGCCCTTTAGATGGATATTCGGGGTTATCCTCGGAGACAGAACCTACCACGAAAGACACACCGAACATAATCAACACATGACGATATGCAACAATATGATGCATGCTATGACATGTCAATATGAATGTGAGTTGTCCTAATGCAAGCTAGAACAGAAAGGAATGAACTCATTTGAATCAAAGATTCAAATGTTAGCTCATTTAACATAGCCATATTAGTGCATTATCTTATTCTGCTTAAACAACAAGGTTAACTTGCTCTGTCATGCATGAAACCATTACCAATGGATAGATTGAATTTTTCTGATCAAAATTCATATATAAAACTTGGCATTTGGAGTTACAGATTAGTTTCTATGAATTTTTGAAGTTTGCAACAATTTCTGGAATTTCCTGAATACAAATAAATCCAGAAATTAGTTATTGCGTCAGTAGTGCGTCAGGGTGACGTCAGTGGTCAACAGGCGTCAGGTCAAGCCTGACCAAGGGTCCCGCATGTCATGAGTTAATTAAACTAACTAATTTTGGTTAGAACTAAACTGGGTTAATTAGCGAGAGGGGGCCTTGAGTCAACTCGATCAGCGAGGTCAAACCCTTGGCGTGAAGCTGGCAGATCTTGGCGAGAGTGCGTTTGTGCATTCCGGTGACCAAATGGGCGGCGGAGGCCATCTACGTGTAGCCGGGGACAAGCCGTGGCCTTTGGTGGCGGTGGTTGAGATCGGGGTGGTCGGAAGCGTCGCGGCTGACGAGCTTAGCGGTCGCCGGGTCGGGTGAGATGGACCCGTGGCTACGAGGCCGGCAAAACGCGTGGTGAGTGCGTTGGGCTCACAGGAGTCACGGTGAATGCGGTGGTGTGCTCGGTCGAGCCAGCGTGGTTAATAGCCACAGCAATGACGTCTTGATTCTTGGCCGGTGCGGCGAGCTCGGTGCGGTCGGTGCGGGGCTCGAGATCGAAGCGAGAGGATGGGGAGGTAGGCTGGGCTCCTGGCGAAATGCGTTGGAAGCGGTCGGCGTGGCGGCGATGAAGGGATCTCCGGCGGTGATTGGCGAAGGCGGGGTCGGTGGAGGTGTTGCGAGGCGTGTGGCGCTTCGGGGCTCGATCTGCTCGATGTAGTCGGCGATGGCGGGCGAAGCGGACATGGTGGCGCAACTGCAGGGGCGACGGAGGGCGCGAGTTTCCGCGGTGGCCTGGCGTGCGGCGTCGGCCATGGTCTTGAAGCGGCGAGGAGGAGAGCTGGGGAGGAGAAAGGGTGTCTGCGAGCTCGGGGAGGTGGCCGACCGAACCAGAAGCGGGGCGGGGCGGTGAGGAGGAGGAGGCGGTGAGCAGCTGCGTGGCGCACGCTGGTGCCGCCGTCGAGCACCTGGCTGCCTGCCTGGCCAAGCCAAGCAGCTCGCTGAAGCGGTGGCTGGGCTGGGCCGGCAGGTGGGCTTACCAGGTGGCCCCAGGTAAGCCTTTGCTTTCAATTTTTCCTTTTTCTATTATTCTGTAAGTTTGTAGACTTATTAAAAAATAGTTAGGCACTTCTAAAAATCATGGAAATAATCAGAGGCTCTGTTTAGAAAATCTCCAACAGCCAACACTTATTTTCAGAATTATTTGAGCATCCAAAATATATACTAGCATTTAAATGCCCAAATGCAATTTACATATGATTTAATTCAGTGACCTTCTGTTGACCTAGAAAAATGTGCACCAATTTTTCCAGAGGTTCTAACCCAAGACAAAGAGGGTGAACTTCTAGAAGGGCATTTTAGGTTCACTGAAAATATTTTTAGTAAACCTTAATTGAATTCAGGGGGGTTCTGGGGTTCTGTCTTCGCCAATTCAAGTTTCTGATGAAAGTTAAACATGATGCAACACTCTAATGCATGGACTAGCTAGGATGTGACAACTCACCCCCACTCAAAAGAATCTCGTCCCGAGATTTTGGATCCGTCGGAAAGAAGGTGGGGTACTCAAGTCGAAGCGATCCTCCCTTTCCCAATTAGCTTCTTGCTCGGAATGGTTTGACCATTGAACCTTGAGAAACTTGATATTACGGCGTCGGGTAGTGCGCTCGGCTTGATCAAGGATCTGAGCGGGATATTCTCGATAGGTGAGATTATCTTGGAGATCAAGCGTTTCGTGGTCCACTCCACGAATAGGATCCGACAAGCAACGCCTGAGTTGGGAAACGTGGAAGACATCATGAACTCTGGACAGATGCGGAGGTAGTTCCAATTGGTAGTCAAATTCTCCTCGTTTGGCAAGAATGCGAAAGGGTCCAATGTAATGAGGAGCCAATTTTCCTTTGATACCGAATCGATGGGTTCCCTTCAAAGGAGTAACCCGGAGGTAGGTCTTATCGCCAACTTCATAAGACATAGGCTTATGCTTGCGGTCATATTGGCTCTTTTGACGAGATTGGGTTGTTTTCAATTTCTCACGAATAACGCAAACCTGCTCTTCTGCTTCCTGGATCATATCCGGGCCAAAGAGTTGTCTTTCCCCGGTTTCTGACCAGTTAAGGCGTTCGACATTTTCGTCCATAGAGAACTTGAAAGGAGCTTTTCCCAATCTAGCTTGATAACTATTGTTATAAGCGAACTCGGTGAATGGAAGGCATTTCTCCCAATTCATGCGAAAGAGATGGCCGGAAGCTCGAAGCATATCCTCCGAATTTGATTGATTTCGTTCTACTTGACCACTTGATTGAGGATGGAAGGCGGTGCTAAAGAGAGCGAGTTCCCATAGCATTTGGAAACTTCCCAAAATCGAGAGGTGAAGAGACTTCCCGGTCGAGTTAATCTCAATGGGACACCATGAAGAGACACTATTAGGAGATGTACAAATCAGCTAGTTGGCTAGCGGTTATACTCTCACGAGCGGGTAGGAAGTGGGCTACTTTGGAAGGCGATCGACAACAACGAAGATAGCATTATTCCCTCTCTTGGTCTGGAAACCGGTAATGAAATCCATACCGATTTTATCCCATTTCCATTCAGGAATTTCCAAAGGTTGAAGGGTGCGGCAGGCCGTTGATGCTCTGCTTTAACTCGACGACAGGCGTCGCAAATAGCAATGTATTGGCGATTTCTCTCTTCATCCTAGTCCACCAAAACCTCTGGCGTAGGTCTTGATACATTTAGTACTACCGGGATGAATGGTGAGAGGGATTCATGAGCTTCCTTAAGGATCAATCGCCTCGGGTTGCGTACCTTAGGAACCACTAAGCGGTTTCAAAGGACCGACACCTTGTTCATCAATGGAGAAAAAATCTGCGACTCCTTTCTTGATGTTTCTCTTGATACGGGAGATTCCTGGATCTACCTTCTGTGCCTTGATGATCTGATCCGGAAGGGTAGGTTTCGCCACCAGGGTGGAAAGGAATCCTCAAGGAACAATGTGAAGGTTAAGCTTACTAAATTCCTCGTGGAGAAGTGGTTGACTTTGTTGTAACATCAGGTTGTTACAATAAGATTTATGACTTAGTGCATCAACCATGACATTGGCTTTGCCTGGGGTGTAAGATATTCCTAAGTCGTAATCCGTAATCAACTCGACCCAACATCTTTGTCTGAGATTCAAATCCGGTTGGGTGAAGATGTATTTCAGACTTTGGTGATCGGTGTAAATTTACATAGCGATTACCAAGAAGGTAATGTCGCCATGTTTTGAGTGCATGGACCCTTGCTGCAAGCTCTAGATCATGTGTGGGATAGTTATCCTCATGTGGGCGCTCTTGTCGAGAAGCGTGAGGCAATCACATGACGATCTTGCATGAGTATGCAACCTAGTCCTTGTGCATAGGCGTCGCAATAGATAATAAAGTCCTTAGAAAATCTGGTGGAACAAATGCGGGAGCGGATGTCGAGCGTCTTTTCAGTTCTGAAAGCTGAACTTCGCCTTTGTGGGGTCCCTCGAACTTTTATCTTTCTTGAGGAGTTCGGTTAAAGGCTTAGCAACCTTGGAGAAATTCTCGTGAAGCGGCGGCAATAGCTTCGCTAAACCGAGAAACTCCGAACTTGCTTGACCGATTCAGGTGGAGTCCGATCAGGGCGGCTTGAACTTCGCTCGGGATTGATAGCAATGCCCTTACTAGAGATTACATGGCCTAGATAGGTTATACGGTAACCAAAACTCACACTTAGAGAATTTGGCATAAAGCGATGCTCTTGAAGTTTCATCAATACTAGCCTTAGATGTTGGCATGTTCTTCCTCATTCTTGGAGTAGATGAGTATATCATCGAGGTAAACCCGACGAATTTATCCAAATACTCCATGAAGATCGAGTTCATTAACCGAGAGAAGGTGGCTGGAGCATTGGTTAACCGAAGGACATGGCGGTGTACTCGTATTGGCCATAACGAGTAACAAAGGCCGTTTAGGAATGTCCCGTTCTTGATTTTGATTTGATGGTAGCCCAACCTCAAATCCATCTTGGAAAAGACTGCCGTGAGCTGATCATACGGTCGTTGATCTGGGGGGCGGATACTTGTTCTTGATAGTGACCAAATTGGCCAATTCGGTAATCTACAACCATCCGATCCGTTCCATCCTTATTCTTGTGAAGAGGGACAGGGCAAGCCCATGGAGAAGAACTAGGGACGGATGAAACCCTTTTGCAGGGACTCATCGAGTTGTTTCTTAAGCTCGGCTAGTTCTAGGGATGCCATCTTATAAGGTCTTCTAGAGATTGGGACGGTTCCTCGAACAAGGTCTATCACGAACTCGACATCTCTGTCAGGTGGAACACCTGACAGTTCCTCTGGAAAGACATCCGGGAAGTCACGGACTACGGAATATCTTCAAGGTGCGGAAGGGGTTGGCATTTAAGGAGTAGAGTGGCGCTTGGACACTCGGGTCAAAACATTGGTGTCTTGCCGAAGGATGGGTGAGTTGAGCAGTTCTAGTAGAGCAATCAATCTTAGCATAATGGGCTGACATCCGGTCCATACCCAAAATGATGCTATGTCAGGGACTTGAGAGCTATTAGTGATGCAAGGAAAACTAATCTATCGACAAAATTTCATTCCATGACTTATTCTAGAGGTTTGCCATCTAGAACCGAGAACTGAATTTCCATGGAGGTGTGCATGTCACAAAATGTGGTGTTGTGCGATCGAGCATAGCTCTCGAGAAATAAATGAATGAGATGCTCGATATCAAAGAAACAGTTGCGGATGGCAATTAACAAGGCGTCCGAGAACGGCGTTGGGATCCTCATGGGTCTCCTCGGCTGAAGCGTAGTTGACATGGCCCTGGCGATGGCGGCTGGTTTAGCGTGAAGCACCTTTCTGCTGGCTTACCACGGCCAGCAGACTTTCGATCTGGTTGGGGTTGTTACAGGGACACTCATGGATGTAGTGACCGTCTCTCCACACTTGAAACAAGTTATCACATTGGGACGTGGAGCAGCATTAGTAGCGGGGCCACCATAGGCCTTAGGCGGTGCAAAGCTGCTGGTTGGGCGGCGCCTCGAAGGATGGCCTCGGGGTGAATCTGGGTGGCGAGGCGGTGCTTGGAATCCACACTCGGCGCCGAGATCGAGCGGATGAAGAACCAAAGTCACGGGAGTGCTTGCGTGAAGCTTCAAAGTCAGACTGTCCCGTCTCAGCACTAATAGCCTTGTTGACTAACCACGGAAGGAGGTGCACTCGTGCGAGCGAAGATCCTGGCGAAGATCGGGGCTAAGTTCCATCACGGAACCTTGCACCTTCTTGGCGTCGGTGGATACTTCTTCAGGAGCATAACGCGCTAGATTTCCAAACTCACGACTTTATGCATCTACATGCAGTCTACCCTGGGTGAAATTGCAGAACTCTTCCCTCTTACGATCCATGAGACCTTCCGGGATGTGATGCTCATGGAAAGCCGCACTGAACTCAGCCCAGGTAGTGATTTGGCCAACCGGGCGCATAGCCTCGAAATTTTCCCACCGAAGGCTAGCAGGGCCTTCGAGGTGATAGGCAGCAAAGGTAACCTTATCAGCTTCAGCCACGTTGGCAGGACGTAGCTTGTGGGTGATGATGCGAAGCCAGCCATCCGCATCGAGAGGCTCAACGGAGTGTTTAAACTTCGGTGGGTACAGCTTGACAAAGTCATTGATTGACACCAGATCATTCCTTGGCTGGCGTGCGGTATTCTGCTCAATCCGCCCCAGCAAGCGATTGGTCTCACGCTTGTTTTGTTCTTCCTCCATCATAACTTCGGCCAGAGAAGGCGGTTGAGGCAGATTAACATTCCTAGCTGCGCTGGCTTCACCCTGCTCCAGAGCAGCAGGGTTGTTGCGGGTGTTGACCATCCTAGGAAACAAGACACGGTTTAGACAAGGATGGCAAAATTTTGCAAGGAAGTGCGGAATGTAATGGATAACACGGAATGCAGAGATGTTCATCCGTATGACATGGTAATATAGAAACTGTCATATATATACCAACGGTCATACACAACATTCATAGTTTAGTACAAGCCGGCTAGAGTACAACTACGGTGAAAGGCGTTACATCTTATCGGAAGCATTCAAGCTCCTATACATTTTTTCTACACTTAGGAATTGATACACACTAAGTCATATTCCACGAGGTCATGCGAGGATGGTGGAAATACAACTATTACAATACTAGTGATACTACTACTAACTCGAGACAGCTCCGTAGTAGTCCTCATAGAAGTCACCTCCATAGCACAGAAGCTCAACATGATTATTAGGAAGCAGGCGGTCTGAGGAGCTTGTGGACCATAGGGGCTAGGATGAGGTCTTGGACCAACAAACGGTGGCATGCGGGGAACACGGGGTGGCGTGATGCCTCCCACATCACGCCAATCCACCATGTCTGGCAGAGCAGACCTCACAGGATACATATCCCTCGTATCCATACATCCAGCTTGCACAGCCGGTGCAAACCGAGTCAAAGTGGCCCAATGATCGGCACGGTGTTGAAAAGCTCCAGTCTCAAGGCCCGATTCTCTCGGTCCTTATCCTCGAGCATCTCACAAGTGGTGCGGGTTAGTGAGTCCTCCTGAGTGGAATCAGCATAGATAGCTGGAGATAACCTTGCGCCCCAGGAGAGAAGGCGGCATATAACGAAGTCGGAGTTCGAAGCAGGCCGATCTGACTCGCATGGTGGTCATCATAGAGTATCGACATCTGCACAGCCATCTCAATAGTGACCCGAGTCCATAGGAGCGATGAAGGGGCTCGGTCGATCCGAGGATAAGAAGGAAATATCTGACGGTCGGAGGTATTGGCTTTGATTAAAGTCTCGGAATTGCTCTTGATGGTGTATTGGGATACCAGCGGTAACCGTCCCAATCATAACCGGACTAACATAGCCGTGTATTTGGGCACATCGATGCACTGGTCGAGGCGAACCACTTGGTTTTGAGCACGAGTGGCCATCTGAAATCACAGCCACAATGCAAAGACATTAGAATTTCTAGGGGAAATCGGATAGCATGACAGCAGTAAATGCTCAAGAACAGATTTGAGACATTTAAAATCAGAATGCAAAACCACTCAACAACATCATATCAAGGTTCTGGTTCAACTGATAACATACTAAAAATAGTAGAAACTGAAATGAGGCTGGTAACCAACAATCTTATAAGTTACTACGGATTAGTAACACGTGAACCTGATAGAGAGAGAGAGCCTAGTCCTATACCCGTAGAATGAGAAGAGGATGACTCGGATCGGAGGGCATAAGGTAAAGGAGTAAAAAGAGCCTTACGTCCCTCCACAATCAATTCCCTACATATAACTAAAGCATTTCTAGACTCGACATCGACAAGTTTGGCTTAGCGAACCTCAGAGGCAGTCGGCTCGATGCCAGCTATCGGACCCGATTCAAGTCACATCGACCTAGCGGTAACACCTCATATCACTTTGCGGCCTCACGCCGCGGTATTCCCAGGTGTCGCCTTACCATGGCCGGGACCGTTTAGCCTTTTGGCTCACGTATATTATAGTGTCGCTAGCATCCACATGACGAGAGAACCGGGCCGACATGGCTAGTCGTGAACCAAGCGGCACTAACCCATGGGGACAGGCATACATGAATCACATCGAGCATGTCGGTCATCAACGTATGAATCCGGGCTGTAGCACTGGGCTAACAGGACTCTGGTAACCCAGGCTGTAGCAGGCTAGGCAGGACTCTGGATGTCACCGCATGACATTTCCCTGAAGGGACAGACACAGGAACGAAGTGAAACACATGCCGACCAGTCAAGTGTCCAATGCAGTAGTGCTGGGCTAGCAGGACTCCGGTGAACCGGGCTGTAGCGGACTACTATCGCTCAGGAAGCACTAGACTACATTTCCCCATATGAGAGGCTGCCAAGGATAAACAACTAGATTGTCGGATCCCACTCATACCAAGCATTTCAATCATACACATAATATGCCCGATATGAGTACATACAACATGGCATCACAACAAAACTCTACAACTCAAAGTACTTTATTTAAAGGGCTCCGAGGAGCCAATACATAACATGTTCATACAGATGGGGGTCACATGACCCGACACTCAAGTCATACAAACATACAAGCACATGCGGAAGCAAACTAGTCTGATCAGGACTCTAAAAAAAGAAAGAAGGCTTGTGAAGCCCTTCTATCTCTGATGGCCCTTCACAAGCCTTGGATCACAACACAGGTGGCTAGTCACTCGTCGGCGTCAAGGTCTACATAGAACCCATCGGATGGGGGCGGTGTTGTCGTCTGAAAACATTAATTAAGCAAACATGAGTGCGGAGGTACTCAGCAAGTCTTCTACAGAATCCTACTATACATGCACATTCTCAAGAAGGTAGTGGAGTTATTGCAGCAAGCCAGCTTTGACTCTTGGATAAGCTATCCTCGTGACACCACTTGAAAAGCATTTGTCGCTGCTGCAGTCCACTAATCACCATCACAATACTCCACCGTGGATCCTCTCGTCAACCTCTGAGAGGGCCATCCATGATACTCACACTATCTTGAGGCTTTTAGTAGTATCCATTTACTTTTCTATGAACTGTATAGGTGACCAAGTAGTCCTTTACATGGGCCAGCTATTCGAATAGTTTCATACCTGCGAGGGTGTACTTCTTCACCTGCGCTCTCACCACTTATCGCGCTACGACATGTACTCGGCAACCTTCAGCGGAAGCCCAGCGAGGTGTCGGCCCGACTGACTAAACACACGAGTCCATAGTCGGGTTTATCGCCTATTCGGGTTCCATCCATGAGAGTCGGCGAGGTTTCCACAAAGCGACCCTGAGCGATGTGTGCAGGGTTCGAGACACCAAGCAGGCGAATCGGTTTGCAGACCGCGTGCCTATCGCAACACAGCCCACCCCTAAGGTCGCGCTGCGTCAGTGACATACTACAAACACGAAACTACTTTGCAACTCCGGACGGAGGACAAGAGTGGTTAATAAGTCGAGAGGTCCATTGGTTTGGGCCCAATGTGTGGTAGTAGCTGAATCTTAAATCACACACAGATCTCAGTTCTTAAGGACGGCTTCAATGAAACAACACACCATGTACTCCTACATGGCCTCTCATCGATACCTTTACCAAATCGTGTTCAACACTTCACTCTTGTTACCAACACAACCTTTCACTCTACTTCATCATCCCGATGAGCCAGACCTGACACAACTCTAAGCATAGCAAGCACAACATGGTAGGAAACACAAGTATGGCTCAATCAACTCCTACACATACTAGTGGGTTTCATCTAGTTACTGTGGCAATGACAGGTCATGCAAAGGAAGTGGGTTCAACTACCGCAACACACAACAGTTTGAATCGCGTTGTCTTAATCACGATAAACAAGAGCAGAAGCGAGATCATGGGTTTGTATCAGAATGATCAATGGGTTGCTTGCCTGATGTAGTGGTAGTAGGGTACTGCCCTTCAGATGGATATTCGGGGTTATCCTCGAAGACAGAACCTACCACGAATGACACACCGAACATAATCAACACATGACGATATGCAACAATATGATGCATGCTATGACATGGCAATATGAATGTGAGTTGGCCTAATGCAAGCTAGAACAGAAAGGAATGAACTCATTTGAATCAAAGATTCAAATGTTAGCTCATTTAACATAGCCATATTAGTGCATTATCTTATTCTGCTTAAAAAGCAAGGTTAACTTGTTTTGTCATGCATGAAACCATTACCAATGGATAGATTGAATTTTTCTGATCAAAATTCATATATAAAACTTTGCATTTGGAGTTACAGATTAGTTTCTATGAATTTTTGAAGTTTGCAACAATTTCTGGAATTTCCTGAATACAAATAAATCGAGATATTAGTTATTGCATCGGCGGTGCGTCGAGGTGGCGTCGGTGGTCAGCAGGCGTCGAGTCAACCTGACCAGGGTCCCGCATGTCGATTAGTTAATTAAACTAACTAATTTTGGTGAGAACTAAAGCTGGGTTAATTAGCGGAGGGTCCCCACTCGGTCAACTCGATCAGCGAGGTCAAACCCGCGGCGTTTAGCCGCCGTGGCTTGAGCGCTTGGCAGCGAGTGCGTTGTGCATTTGGCGACCAAATGGGCGGCGGAGGCCATCTGGTGGCGGGGACAAGCCCGGCGTTTGGTGTGATGGTTGAGCTCGGGGTGGCGGAAGCGTCGCCGGCGGCGAGCTTGTGATCGCCCGAGTCGGTGAGATGGACCCATGGCTACGAGGGCACGACAAGGCGCGTGGTGAGGTGCCTTGTGCTCCTGAGGAGTGCGGTGAATGCGGTGGTGTGCTCGGTCGAGCCAGCGTGGCTGTAGCCCACGGCGGCTGACGTCTTGATGGTGGCGGTGGTCTGGCCGAGCTCGGTCTGCAGTCGGTCGCGGGGATCGAGGCGAAGCGAGAGGATGGGGAGGTAGCTGGGCTCACGGCAAATGCGTTGGAAGCGGTCGGCGAAGTCGGGGACGAGCTGATCGCGGTGGCGGCAACGAAGGGATCTCGGCGGTGATCGATGAAGGCAGGGTCGGTGGAGGTGTTGCGAGCGTCTGGCGCTTCGGGCTCGATCTGCTTTCGATGTAGTCGATGATGGCGGAAGCGAGCGGACCGGATGGCGCGCCGCGGGGATGATGGAGGCCTGGCGAATTTCCGCGGTGGCCTGTGGCGGCAGCAGCGTCGGCCATGGTCTTGGTGGCGAGGAGAGGAGCTGGGGAGGAGAAAGGGTGTCTGCGAGCTCGGGGAGGAGTGGCCGACCAGGCTGAGGCGGCGGGGGCGGTGCGGGGAGGAGGCGAGGCGGCGAGCATCTGCGTGGCGCTCTGGTGCCGCCGTCGAGCACTGGCTGCTGCCTGCTGGCCAAGCCAAGCAGCTCGGCTGGAGGCGGTGGCTGGGCTGGGCGGCAGGTGGGCTTGCCAGTGGCGCCGAGTAAGCCTTTGCTTTCTGTTTTCCTTTTCTATTATTACGTAAGTTTGTAGACTTATTAAAAATAGTTAGGCACTTCTAAAATCCTGGAAATAATCGAGGCTCTGTTTAGAAAATCTCCAACAGCCCACACTTATTTTCAGAATTATTTGAGCATCAAAATATATAATAGCATTTAAATGCCCAAATGCAATTTACATATGATTTAATTCAGTGACCTACATTGACCTAGAAAAATGTGCACCAATTTTGCGGAGGTTCTAACCCAAGACAAAGAGGGTGAACTTTTATAAGGGAATTTTAGGTTCACTGAAAATATTTTTAGTAAACCTTAATTGAATTAGGGGGGTTACGGGGTTACTGTCTTCCCCAATTCAAGTTTCGATGAAAGGTAAACATGCGCAACACTCTAATGCATGGACTAGCTAGGATGTGACAACTGGACTTTCTTGTGATACACACGGGGGCTTATTACTAAAGGGGTTGTTCAGCCCGTTTTCAAAAAGACCAAATGCCTTAGGGAGTGTTAAACCCGTGAGTTGGCCTTATATGCATCAGCTCCGAATCATGTCTTTGGTCAAATGTTGGGTTTGCCGGCTCACGTGTTTTGCTGCCTTACGTTCCGCTCTATCGGCTAAGGTGGCACCGGGAGAACTACTTGCGATTGTGCCCGGTTGGCGGCGAGCACCTTAGTAGAGAAAACGGCCCGGTCATGATGTAGCGTGAGGCTGATCAACCACTTTCGATGACCCACGGAATCTTTAGGATTCCTCCACATTAACGAAGGCCGTTTCCGGTCAGGCACACACGCGCCAATTGAGGCGGCGGTGCCCCTAGAGGCTATAGTTGCCCGATGTCAAACTCCTATGGCTAAGTGAAAGTGATAAAGCATTATAGTCCGGTTGCCTAGATTCGCTCGCTATCACCTCCTTTATAGGACCAAGGCGTTGGATCAAGTGTGAAAATCATTCTGCGAACACCCGCATTATATGCATGGGGGCTGAGCCAAGACTACCATCTTTCGGTTATATACATATACATTAAGCGGCCGCCTGAGGAGGTATTTTAATTTTTGCAGGGCACAAGTATAAAAAACTTTTATATTCCGCGAAACATTGTTTTACAATTATACATATTATTCAAACATGATGTCCTTGAAACCTTTGCGTCTCTATTAAGCAGCGCGCCTGCCGAGAACTTCCACGAAAATAGTGCTCGGCGGTACTCGGCTCCCATCCGAATCTTGGGATGCAACTTCGTTAGCCTTCATCTCGCCCAGTGTCTTGACAGGCAAGAGCCATCCGTGCACCCTCTATGCATGTTGACCTCTTCGCCCGTATTGATATGCGGCACCGCGACCAGGCTGCTGCACCAAACCAAAATAACTCTTTGGCTCGGGCCTTTCCGGCCTGGTGACTCACGACATCCTTCATGGCGAGTCCGGATAACCTATTCAGCTCGCCCATTCGGCGAAACACTCCGGATAATGGAAGTGGGCGCTGCGGATTATAGGCTGCGACCAAAAAGCTTTTCCACTTCATGATCCTGTTGATCTCGGAAGTGTTGACGGCGTCATGCACTGTAAGTCCGGAGATAAGTATAATGCGCACTCCACAGCAGTCCAAGCTGAGCATACTTAGGATCCCCGAACTTCATCCATGACGCAAAGGCTCTCCGACAGCGATATCTCGACGGCGGCGTAGCTCACCTGCTTGGCTCTCATTGCGAGCGAGCATCCTTGGCCTCGGTAGTGGCCTTTCCCAGGTCCTTTTGTTCCACCGATCTTCTTTTTCAAGAAGCTTGCGGTGATCAGCATCCTTCAACTTCACAACCATCTCGGCCATTTCCTTCACTGCTTGGCGGTGAAGCAGCCTGTTCGACTTTCAGCTCTTGACCGCCTTTAAAGGCGCCGCATCACTTTTTACGGCCTACTCCTTGGCTCGGCGAGTTCCATGAAGGTTTCTCCATGGCAGCGGCACCATCGCATCAAGCATACATGTTGTAAAACACGGGCATCAAGCCCCTTACAGGTGTCCGCGGAGAAATTGCATACCTTGTGACTCGTCAAGCGGCTTTTGACAAGTGCGATGTCGGCATCCGCCATGTCAAGTTGCCACTTTAGCTCGGCAAATTCATCGATCCGGCTATACCGGACGCCGCCACCTACATAGGAAAAGCGACATGTATACGAGATTATGATCCTCGGTCTGTGTCATTTTGACAACACACGAGTCTCGAGCTACTATCTATCTAGGAAGCATCTTTTATATGCGGAATTGTCAAAGGTACATCATTTCGCGTACCTCAAAACCTGTCGGCTCTGACGGCCTCACAACCAGCTCTCCATGGATGAAATCCTTTCAATCACCGTGCCCATCAATGCGGTGTTCTTGAATACGCTGGCCCGAGCAGATCCTTGACTCCTCCGACCGTACCTTTGGCGGTGCGGACTCGTCGATGGCCTTTTCTAAGGCGGACACGGAGGGCTTTGGAGCCATCGATTGCTTTCGGCCTGCGGATTCGGAAAACCCTCCGTGGCGACACCTCGAGGTCGCCCGCCTGCAAGCGATGCGGCAAGGGGCGTTCCGCTCTCCATCATCTCGGACGAAGATCCCACGAAGATGAGCTCTGCTGCGAAGGGCTGAGATCCGAACTACAAGGTAAAA
>JAHIAM010002800.1:0-33984 GCA_021605205.1 Aegilops longissima
AAGGGTAGCCTTTGTAGACTGCATCTCCTTCAAGGTGAATATGCTTCATCATGTCCTTGGGATCTTGAATAATCATGATCACTGGTCGGGGTCATGATCGTTTCAGAGGCCCTTAAGGAAAGACTCATAAAGGGTCGTCATCTGTTGTTAATGAAAGCGAAATGATGCTTTCAAAATTAAAGGTACTTATCTCCTGGGGCATACATTCATATCATCCAAACAGAACTTCAAACTCAATTTCCAATTTCCTGTTGCATCACAACTCACCTTCTTCCATGTTCATCAAGAATATTAATTTCCAAGATAAAATATGACAACTCCTTAAAGCTTTTCAGCATGTGACATTACAACTTTATTGAGTCATGAACTATTACAATCTCAGGGTAATCTATTACATAACTCAACTCATTGAGCTCATGAAAAGTGAAATTGCTTTCTACTACTCTTATTATCCATATCAAATTCCAACTACTCAACACCAGCTTTCATCTTGTCGGGACATTTAATAGCATAATGTCCTGCCCCTATACAGCGAAAACAAATGACTTCCGACATGTCTAAGGGCTTCTTTGTGACTATATGGACTCCTTGGATTCTTGGCTTCTTTTACAGGCATTTACTAGCGTAATGACCTAAATCCCAAATGCACCTGTAACAGGTGATATGACTCAAGTCCTTCTCTGCAAAAATTGTGTTGCTCTCGGGTTGCCTTCCTTTTTCTCTTCTGGATTTCTCTGTAATGATCGAGTTTCTATCTCCCGGGGTCAAACTTCACTTGTTGGGAAATATCCTGGATACTCCTTTCTTTCCTTGGTGCAATACTGTGAAAAATGTCCTTCTTCTCCACATGAATAGCAGGCATTGGAGTAAAATCTGTTGAGACCTTCTCCATCCAGGTCTTCAACACTTTCGATCATCTTGGTTCTTCTAGATCTTCCTTGAGGGCTTCTTTCATTCCATCTTCCTGGTTCGGAATAGTTTGTTGCACCGTGGAGTAAATGTGACACTGCACCGGGTAGTGGGTGGTTCCTTCACACAGGAAGCAAGTCACCTGGCTAGTTGGGCATTCCTCAGCTGGGTGTTTCTCCTCACAATGAGGGCATCCATCTTTGTGTTCCTCCTAGGTGTGTCCTATTTCTCCGCAAATCTTGCAGGCACAAGGTTTACTTCTTGGTGCATCATTGTGCTTCCGGATAAGACGTGATTTCAACAGTGTCTTCTTGAATTCCTCCCAAGTTCTTGCTCCATTAAATCCCTGTATGGCTTGGTGCATGTTCCACAGGTTGCAGCACTTTCTGTAAGGTATTGAAGAGCATATTGAACCTCATACTTCCTTGAAACCAAATTGCTCTGAGTGTTTTTCCATGTTCGCGCATCCATAGCTCTGCCTCATTTGAAGTCTTGATCAGAGAATATCAGTCCAACTTCATTCATCATCTATGGGGTTCAAAAGTTTTGGGATGAGATATGAGAGAGGTGGGGAGGATGTACACACAATACAAACAATGGTTTTTTGAAGAAACAAGTTTTATTTTGTGGCATCGAAAAACATCAAACAAATGACAGCTCACAAATAATCGCATCTAACGTAAGTGTGTATGAGGGTCTGGTCTTCTAAAGGTCAAATAATTCTTGAGATCCTTCAAGTCATCGGAGTCTCAACTGTTGTACTCCAATCCTTCTATTACATGGTGAAATCCTCTTTACTCTAAATGGCCATCGGTTCTCCGATATCAAATCCTTCTTGGGCGTTCTTGATTGATCCTCGGGTGATCAAAGGATAAGGGGTATATTCTAACTATTTGAGGTGAGAGGGTCTATTTGATAAAATCAGAAAATATGAAAGTAGAGTCTTTTTGTAAATAAAGTTTTGAGATATCACTGTCCTAGGGGCTTTCCGATTTCTAGGGTCACGTTCTACAGTCAACATGTGCTCTGATACCATCTCCTGTAGCGACCCGACCTCAAACGGTCAAGCCTCTGTGTTCTGTGCCATCCACAGATCAGTATCTTTTACAGTACATCAATGTATATATCAAAGTGCAATCACATGTATAATTAACGTAAAATGATATATACCTCATAAGTCTGGCGTGAAACAAATAGCGGGTGTGGAGTCCCATCAACGCCATCGGCAGGTTGAGTGTAGACCGTAACCCTGTATCGTAACTCTTACTCGTCGAAGAAAATCCTGCAACATGATACGTTGCAGCCGTGTAAGTCATTACATTGAATGTGCAAGCAAGATCACAACATGAATAAGCAGATGGTAAAACTATACTATATGCAATTTGGCTTTGTGGCTCTGTATCTGAGTTTTGTTTGCGTAAAAGCTGATTTTATTTTCCCTACATCAAAGGAATAAATGAAGTCTGTACTATGGAGTTTTCTATCATGACATGGTTCCATAACCGATGTCTCATAGCCCAAAATCATCATAAGTTGCCCACAATTAAGTTATCAATCCGGTGTTGAGAGTTCGAGATAGATCCAAGTCGGATGCTCAAATTGTTCGTAGCAAGGGACACGGCTAATCGATTAGGTTTAAACCCTCTGCGGAGGTTTGTACACTTTACCGCAAGATTGATCCCTCTCTTTACGTTCTCGCACTTGAGGTGTTTGAGAACAAGATGACGAAACATGGTCTTCGAAGAGTTCCTCGACCACTGTCAAGTACTCATCCCATCCTACCGTAGTTCTACATCTGCTAGTACCGTCCCAGCCAGAGTCACTACTAAGGTCAACCAAGCGAGCCCATAATGACTTGCGGTTGCCAGGTAAGCTTCCGGGCATGAAGTATTCTTCCGTCTCTTTGAGTGCAGGGTGAAGCTTTCCATAAGATGTCATGGCGCTTCTCCATGCATCCGGCCAACCCTTGGTTTCTCGGGGTGCCCGTCAACCATCCTTCACCCGATGGTGTGTATTGAATTCTTGTCTTGAGTCTTGAAGTCTTGAGGCCTTGAAGATGCAGTCCTTGCAGATTCCATCATGGAGTTATCGTCATTGGCGTAGATCCTCCATTCTCACACCACTCCAGTACTCATACCAACCTCGTCTACTATAGCGTAGCATTTAAATAAATAACGTCCGGGCTTGGTAACAGGGTGATGGGTTCCTACCTCATGCATACTACTCAACTACAAGTTTCAATAACACTCTTGAGGGGTGGTTGCAAAGGTGCCACTAAATGCAATAAAACATAGGTAAGAAAGCATGGTCAAAGTGAACTTGCACGGTGATGTTGACGAAGAAAATTATCGTTCTCAAGAAATAACGATAGACTACTCGTCACTCTCTGATGAAATCTATATAACAAACATATCATTCACATAAGCACTCACACTAACAATCAAAACAAAAGAAAGCGAATAAGAATCGAAGGAACTTCAAATAAAACTAGGAGTCTTCTTCTACAACATTCACAAAAATAGTTTTGTCTAACGGAAAATAAAACACTAAAATAACAGAGAATAAAATATAAATTTAGTTAAGACAAAGAAAAAAATAAAGTATTTTTTTTCATAAAGCTATTTTGAAAGTATTTTCAATTGGGAGTTAAAACAGTAGAAATCCATTGCAAGTTATTAGCGAACTTGAATTGATTTCACGATAACAAAATAAAATAAATATAAAAACTTGTTGAACACCTACTGTTTAACTAATAGAAACCAAACATAAACTTTCTGAAATATAAAATAAAATAATTTAAAAACAACTATAGAAAAAGTAGCTATAATTGAATAGAACTAAAACAGAATTTGTTTTACATGAAACAATAAGCTAAAATACTCAAACAATTTTGAAGTTTTACCACTGGTAAATATGATCACTAGTGATCAGTGAAAAAAGAATCAAATAAAAATCTATTTTAAACTCCCGGAATAAGCAAAACAAGCTTTAATTCAAATCTGATCTAACTCAATTTTATAAATCCAAACATAGACAAATTATATATTTTGGAAACTAGAAGAAAATTGTGATCTAACATAAAAGAATCAGCATCATTGGACTTCTAGATCAAAAGTTATAAGCTAAACAAGAGCGGAACTAAATCTGTTACAGGAATAAATCTGAAAAGCAGCAGAGTTACAGGCAGAGATGGCAGGAAGAGGCAGCGATGTGGAGGCTGCTCGGCGAGGTAGTGCGCCGAGGTGAGTGTGGCGGAGGAGAAGGCGCTTGGGGAGGTGGCGCTGGGCGATGGGAGGTTCAGGAGAGCTCTGGTGGCGTTCTAGGCAGGAAAAGGAGGGACGGTGGCGAGAAGGCTACGGGCAGGGAGGCGTGGTGATGGGAAAAATGGAGCGAGGAGAGGAGGGGGTTTATAGGCGATCTCGGGGCGCTGGGATGGAAAGACGAGGGAGATCGGGAAGGTGGGTTTCTGTCTCCATGGATATGGAAAGCTACATAACGTGAGAGAGAAGCAGAGGAAGGAGATGATCTCTTGTTGGGCTAGAATAGGAAAGTGCTTAATGGGCACAGGTTTTCCTAATAACGATTCCATTCCTATTTTAAAATTAGGAAACTAAAACAATAAAAAGGAAATCAAATCAATTGAATAAAGAGTTTTTATACTAAATTTATCAGAAAAATAAAATGTAGATGATGAGCATTATTCCACGGCCAAAATAAAAACTTAAAAAATGTTTTCAGAAAATCCTAAAGGCTTTATTTCTTTTTGCAAATAATTTTTAAATAAAAACTTTGGTTTTCTTGGCTCAAATATTTTCAAAATGCCCCTGATTTTGGAGGTCATTTTCCTCCGCTCTTTCTTGCTTGCAAGAATTTATTTTCAGGGTATTTCTCGGGGAAGAAAATAGAAAGCAAGTGCAAATATTTGAAAGAATTAAATTGCAAAACTCCGTTCAAATTCTTTATAGTTGAAGAAGTCATGTCATCTTCTCTCATTGATTTTAATAGGATGAATTTGAATTTACGGAGAAGGAAAGTCATTTTATTCCTCTCTTTCAAAGTTTTGAAAAGGTTCAAATTTCACTCAAGTTTAATTCACTCAAGCAAACAAACAAACAATTCAATTAATTATATTAACATTCCAAAATTTGGGATGTTACAAACCTACTACACTTAAAATGAATCTAGTCCTCGAGATTGAAGAAACTAACAAGAAAAGGTTAGGGGTTGGGGTCTTCTAGCAAATGTCTTGGTGGAAAGGTCGAGGGTGCTACCACACTTAAAAACAAGGTCATGGTTCCAATAAACTCAGATATTTCCTCTGGAGGGCTGACAATGTATGTCTCTTCACATATCTTACAATAGCTCCTTCATTAAAGCTCTTACATCGGAAGCATAGAGTTTTCCTCAAAAGCTTGGGTCGGTTCGTCAAAGTTGAAGTTAAATAAAGCCTGGATCTTCTTAGCTGATGGATGCATGTCCATTCTAAACAACTATCGAAACACTCATGGTGGTCTACAATTTATGGTTTTCTCCTGCAGAAAGCAGGTGCAGGTTGAACCTCACCGTATAACCTCGTTTGTAGCGATTTGCCTATAATGGGGTTTCATCGTCCTACCATTTTATGGTTTTATGGCTTATCGCGTCGACACTCTTCTAAGTTTTTCAAGGCTCTCGATTTTCCATCAACATATGATAGTTCATGATAGAAGTCTCCGGTGAGGGCAATCCATCCCGTACTTGAACCATTACCACATACGTAAATATCGAATCACGTATTCTAACACTTGGGCATTCTCACCAGACATTACAGAAATTTCTCTTGTTCCCGAACTGGTTTCGAGTAAATCCATGGTTTGCAAGTCAAACAAAACATCTATCGTTACTTCACCACTCTTAGGTTTTTCGTAACCTCCTCACGAGCGTATGCTGATTTGATCCTTGCTTCTTCCAAGTGTATTCCTTTATCCGAGGTTACAACTATTCCTTCTCAAAATCCACGGGCACGTGGGTTATGGCCCACTTCAACACTAGTGCAGCTTTAAATCATCCTTGGAGTAACTCTCTCTTGTTACACCTCCTTTGAATCAGATAGTACTCTGTTTCTTCATACCATCATATCAAAACAAAACTCCAACTTATTTTGTTCAGCTTCCTTCTATGGACCGTCATGAATAACACATTTCTTTCTTCATTGATCTTGTGGCTTTCTGAGTACTATGACCAAAAGAATGCACAAGTTTATCCATAAAATCTCATTATTTTCATATCAATCTTTCATTACATCCTTAACCATTTTAAATAAATTCAAATTCCAAAAGTACTTTGTTACAAATGCTGCCACCCACATGATTTGGTATGGTGGGGCATTACTTCCAACTTTATTCATTTATCCTCCTCGAGGTTCTTGATCCCTTGGAAGTGTGCGACATGAGCCTTGAAATCTTCAATCTTCTTTTTCATCATTGGTGGTCTTGAGCTTCACCTTCATCATCTCTGCATGCACTTGGCAGGTATTCTGAGTATATGAAGTCTTGCTTCAAGTATTTCTCAATCGGCGTATGGCTTCCATGGCTGCTTCTGAACAGCGTCGAAGAAAGTTGCTTGTGGCACGTGAGATGAAAAGTAATGCCCCATCCTCTTTGGGCAAACTCCTTTCAAGCGGTGGAGGTGTACCTCCACATACCAAAGTTCCACTCCCTTTTGCATGAAAGGGTAGCCTTTATGAACTGCATCTCCTTCAAGGTGAATATGCTTCATCATGTCCTTGGGATCTTGGGTAATCATGATCACTGGTCGGGGTCATGATCGTTTGAGCCCTTAAGGAAGACTCATAAAGGGTGCGTCATCATTGTTGTGAAATAGAAATGATGCTCGGAATTAAGGTACTTATCTCACAGGGCATACATTCATATCATCAAACAGAACTTCAAACTCAATTTCCAATTTCCTGTTTATGCATCACAACTCACCTTCTTCCATGTTCATCAAGAATATTAATTTCCAAGATAAAATATGACAACTCCTTAAAGCTTTTCAGCATGTGACATTACAACTTTATTGAGTCATGAACTATTACAATCTCAGGGTAATCTATTACATAACTCAACTCATTGAGCTCATGAAAATGAAATTGCTTTCTACTACTCTTATTATCCATATCGAAATTCCAACTACTCAACACCAGCTTTCATCTTGTCGGGACATTTAATAGCATAATGTCCTGCCCCCTTACCATGCGAAAACAAATGACTTCCGACATGTCTCAGGGGCTTCTTTGTGACTATCACGGACTCCTTGGATTCTTGGCTTCTTTTACGGGCATTTACTAGCGTAATGACCTAAATCCTTCACTGTAACAGGTGATATGACTCAAGTCCTTCTCTGCAAAAATTGTGTTGCTCTCGGGTTGCCTTCCTTTTCTCTTCTGGATTTCTGTAATGATCAGAGTTTCTATCTCCCGGGGTCAAACTTCACTTCATTGTGTGGGAAATATCCTGGATACTCCTTTCTTTCCTTGGTGCAATCTGTGAAAAATGTCCTTCTTCTCCACATGAATAGCGAGCATTGGAGTAAAATCTGTTGAGACCTTCTCCATCCAGGTCTTCAACACTTTCGATCATCTTGGTTCTTCTAGATCTTCCTTGAGGGCTTCTTTCATTCCATCTTCCTGGTTGGAATAGTTTGTTGCACCGTGGAGTAAATGTGACCTTTGCCGGGTAGTGGGTGGTTCCTTCACATAGGAAGCAAGTCACACAGCTAGTTGGGCATTCCTCGGTGGGTGTTTCTCCTCACAATGAGGGCATCCATCTTTGTGTTCCTCCTGGGTGTGTCCTATTTCTCCATAAATCTTGCGGGCACAAGGTTTACTTCTTGGTGCATCATTGTGCTTCCGGATAAGGCGTGATTTCAACAGTGTCTTCTTGAATTCCTCCCAAGTTCTTGCTCCATTAAATCCTGTGGCTTGGTGCATGTTCCACCAGGTTGCAGCACTTTCTGTAAGGTATTGAAGAGCATATTGAACCTCATACTTCCTTGAAACCAAATTGCTCGAAGTGTTTTCCATGTTACGCATCCATAGCTCTGCCTCAATTTGTGATCTTGATCAGAAGAATATCAGTCCAACTTCATTCATCATCTATAGGGGTTCAAAAGTTTTGGGATGAGATATGAGAGAGGTGGGGAGGATGTACACACAATACAAACAATGGTTTTTGAAGAAACAAGTTTTATTTGTGGTACTGTCGAAAACATCAAACAAATGACAGCTCACAAATCGTCGCATCTAACGTAAGTGTGTATGAGAGTCTGGTCTTCTAAAGTCAAATAATTCTTCAGATCCTTCAAGTCTTGAGTCTCCACTGTTGTACTCCAATCCTTCTATTACATGGTGAAATCCTCTTTACTCTGAAATGGCCATCAGTTCTCGATATCAAATCCTTCTTGGGCGTCTTGATTGATCCTCCGGGTGATCAAAGGATAAGGGTATATTCTAACTATTTGAGGTGAGAGGTCTATTTGATAAAATCAGAAAAGATGAAAGTAAAGTCTTTTTGTAAATAAAGTTTTGAGATATCTGTCCTAGGGCTTTCCGATTTCTAGGGTCACGTTCTCTGATCAACATGTGCTCTGATACCATCTACTGTGGCGACCCGACCTCGAGGCAGTCAAGCCTCGTGTTCTTATGCCATCCACAGATCGGTATCTTTGCTTTACAGTACATCAATGTATATATCAAAGTGCAATCACATGTATAATTAACGTAAAACTGATATATACCTCATAAGTCACGGAAACAAATAGTGGTGTGGAGTCCCATCAGCGCCATCGGAGGTTGAGTGTGAACCGTAACCTTGTATAAGTAACTCTTACTCGTCGAAGAAAATCCTGCAACATGATACGTTGCAGCCGTGTAAATCAGTACATTGAATGTAAGCAAGATCACAACATGAATAAGCAGATGGTAAACTATACTATATGCAATTTGGCTTTGTGGCTCTGTATCTGAGTTTTGTTTGCGTAAAGCTGATTTTATTTTCCCTACATCAAAGGAATAAATGAAGTCTGTACTATGGAGTTTTCTATCATGACATGGTTCCGTAACCGATGTCTCATAGCCCAAAATCATCATAAGTTGCCCACAATTAAGTTATCAATCCGGTGTTGAGAGTTCGAGATAGATCCAAGTCCGGATGCTCAAATTGTCCGTAACGGGGACACGGCTAATCGATTAGGTTTAAACCCTCTGCGAGAGGTTTGTACACTTTACCCATAAGATTGATCCCTCTATTTACGTTCTCGCACTTGAGGTGTTTGAGAACAAGATGACGAAACATGGTCTTCGAAGAGTTCCTCGACCCTTGTCAAGTACTCAACCCATCCTACCGTAGTTCTACATCTGCTAGTACCGTCCCAGCGAGTCACTACTAAGGTCAACCAAGCGAGCCCATAATGACTTGCGGTTGCAGGGTAAGCTTCGGGCATGAAGTATTCTTCCGTCTCTTTGAGTGCAGGTGAAGCTTTCCGCAAGATGTCATGGCGCTTCTCCATGCATCCGGCCAACCTTTGGTTTCTCCGGGGTGCCCGTCAACCATCCTTCACCCGATAGTGTGTATTGAATTCTTGTCTTGAGTCTTGAAGTCTTGAGGCCTTGAAGATGCAGTCCTTGCAGATTCCATCATGGAGTTATCGTCATTGGCGTAGATCCTCCATTCTCACACCACTCCAGTACTCATACCAACCCGTCTACTATAGCGTAGCATTTAAATAAATAACGTCCGGGCTTGGTAACAGGGTGATGGGTTCCTACCTCATGCATACTACTCAACTACAAGGATTCAATAACACTCTTGAGGGTGGTTGCAAAGGTGCCACTAAATGCAATAAAACATAGGTAAGAAAGCATGGTCAAAGTGAACTTGCTGGTGATGTTGACGAAGAAGAATTATCGTTCTCAAGAAATAACTTGATAGACTACTCGTCACTCTCGATGAAATCTATATAACAAACATATCATTCACATAAGCACTCACACTAACAATCAAAACAAAAGAAGCGAATAAGAATCGAAGGAACTTCAAATAAAACTAGAAGTCTTCTTCTACAACATTCACAAAAATAGTTTTGTCTAACGGAAAATAAAACACTAAAATAACAGAGAATAAAATATAAATTTAGTTAAGACAAAGAAAAAAATAAAGTATTTTTTTCATAAAGCTATTTTGAAAGTATTTTCAATTGGGAGTTAAAACAGTAGAGAAATCCATTGCAAGTTATTAGCGAACTTGAATTGATTTCACGATAACAAAATAAAAATAAATATAAAAACTTGTTGAACACCTACTGTTTAACTAATAGAAACCAAACATAAACTTTCTGAAATATAAAATAAAATAATTTAAAAACAACTATAGAAAAAAGTAGCTATAATTCGAATAGAACTAAAACAGAATTTGTTTTACATGAAACAATAAGCTAAAATACTCAAACAATTTTGAAGTTTTTACCACTGGTAAATATGATCACTAGTGATCAGTAGAAAAAAGAATCAAATAAAAATCTATTTTTAAACTCCCGGAATAAGCAAAACAAGCTTTAATTCAAATCTGATCTAACTCAATTTTTATAAATCCAAACATAGACAAATTATATATTTTGGAAACTACAAGAAAATTGTGATCTAACATAAAAGAATCAGCATCATTGGACTTCTAGATCAAAGTTATAAGCTAAACAAGCGGAACTAAATCTGTTGCAGGAATAAATCTGAAAACAGCAGGTTACGTGAGGCAGAGATGGCAGGAAGGAGGCAGCGATGTGGAGGCTGCTCGGCGAGGCGAGTCTTGGCGAGGTGGGGGTGGCGGAGGAGGGTCAGGCGCTTGGGAGGTGGCTGAGGCGATGGGAGGTTCGAGGAGGCTCTGGTGGCGTTCTAGGCAGGAAAAGGAGGGCGGTGGCGAGAAGGCTACAGGCAGGGAGGCGTGGTGATGGGAAAAATGGAGCGAGGAGAGGAGGGGTTTTATAGGCGGTCTCGGGAGGCTGGGATGGAAAAACGAGGAGATCGGGAAGGTGGAGTTTCTGTCTCCATGGATATGGAAAGCTTACATGTAGCGTGAGAGGAAGCAGAGGAAGGAGATGATCTCTTGTTGGGCTAGAATAGGAAAGTGCTTAATGGGCCAGCAGGTTTTCCTAATAAAAGCGATTCCATTCCTATTTTTAAAATTAGGAAACTAAAACAATAAAAGAAATCAAATCAATTGAATAAAGTTTTATATACTAAAATTATCGGAAAAATAAAATGTAGATGATGAGCATTATTCCACGGCCAAAATAAAAACTTAAAAAATGTTTTCAGAAAATCCTAAAGGCTTTATTTCTTTTTGCAAATAATTTTTAAATAAAACTTTGGTTTTCTTGGCTCAAATATTTTCAAAAATGCCCCTGATTTTGGAGGTCATTTTCCTCCGCTCTTTCTTGCTTGCAAGAATTTATTTTCGGGGTATTTCTCGGGAAGAAAAATAGAAAGCAAGTGCAAATATTTGAAAGAATTAAATTGCAAAACTCCGTTCAAATTCTTTATAGTTGAAGAAGTCATGTCATCTTCTCTCATTGATTTTAATAGGATGAATTTGAATTTACGGAGAAGGGAAAGTCATTTTATTCCCTCTCTTTCAAAAGTTTTGAAAAGGTTCAAATTTCACTCAAGTTTAATTCACTCAAGCAAACAAACAAACAATTCAATTAATTATATTAACATTCCAAAATTTGGGATGTTACAAACCTACACTTAAAATGAATCTAGTCCTCGAGATTGAAGAAACTAACAAGAAAAGGTTAGGGGTTGGGGTCTTCTAGCAAATGTCTTGGTCGAGAAAGGTCGGGGTGCTACCACACTTAAAAACAAGGTCATGGTTCCAATAAACTCAGATATTTCCTCTGGAGGGCTGACAATGTATGTCTCTTCACATATCTTACAATAGCTCCTTCATTAAAGCTCTTACATCGAAGCATAGAGTTTTCCTCAAAAGCTTGGGTCGGTTCGTCAAAGTTGAAGTTAAATCGAGAGGCTGGATCTTCTTAGCTGATGGAGTGCATGTCCATTCTAAACAACTATCGAAACACTCATGGTGGTCTACAATTTATGGTTTCTCCTGCAGAAAGCGGGTGCAGGATTGAACCTCACCGTATAACCTCGTTTGGCAGCAGTTGCCTATAATGGGGTTTCATCGTCCTACCATTTTATGGTTTTATGGCTTATCGCGTCGACACTCTTCTAAGTTTTCAAGGCTCTCGATTTTCCATCAACATATGATAGTTCATGATAGAAGTCTCGGTATGGGGCCAATCCATCCCGTACTTGAACCATTACCACATACGTAAATATCGAATCCGTATTCTAACACTTGGGCATTCTCACAAGCATTACAGAAATTTCTCTTGTTCCCGAACTGGTTTGAGTAAATCCATGGTTTACGCAAGCCAAACAAAACATCTATCGTTACTTCACCACTCTTAGGTTTTGCGTAACCTCCTACGGAGCGTATGCTGATTTGATCCTGCTTCTTCCAAGTGTATTCCTTTATCCGGTTACAACTATTCCTTCTCAAAATCCACGGGCACGTGGGTTATGGCCCACTTCAACACTAGTGCAGCTTTAAATCATCCTTGGAGTAACTCTCTCTTGTTACACCTCCTTTGAATCGAGTAGTACTCTGTTTCTTCATACCATCATATCAAAACAAAACTCCAACTTATTTTGTTCAGCTTCCTTCTATGGACCGTCATGAATACACATTTCTTTCTTCATTGATCTTGTGGCTTTACAAGTACTATGACCAAAAAGAATGCACAAGTTTATCCATAAAATCTCATTATTTTCATATCAATCTTTCATTACATCCTTAACCATTTTAAGTAAATTCAAATTCCAAAAGTACTTTGTTACAAATGCTGCCACCCACATGATTTGGTATGGTGGGGCATTACTTCAACTTTATTCATTTATCCTCCTCGAGATTCTTGATCCTTGGAAGTGTGCGACATGAGCCTTGAAATCTTCAATCTTCTTTTCATCGTGGTGGTCTTGAGCTTCACCTTCATCATCTCTGCATGCACCGGCTTAGGTATTCTGAGTATAGCAGTCTTGCTTCAAGTATTTCTCAATCGGCGTATGGCTTCCATGGCTGCTTCACGAACAGCGTCGAAGAAAGTTGCTTGTGGCACCGTGAGATGAAAAGTAATGCCCCATCCTCTTTGGGCAAACTCCTTTCAAGCGGTGGAGTGTACCTCCACATACCAAAGATTCCACTCCCTTTTGCATGAAAGGGTAGCCTTTGTAGACTGCATCTCCTTCAAGGTGAATATGCTTCATCATGTCCTTGAGGATCTTGGGTAATCATGATCACTTGTGGGGTCATGATCGTTTGAACCCTTAAGGAAGACTCATAAAGGGTCGTCATCATTGTTGTGAAGCAGAAATGATGCTCGAAATTAAGGTACTTATCTCTGGGGCATACATTCATATCATCCAAACAGAACTTCAAACTCAATTTCCAATTTCTGTTTATGCATCACAACTCACCTTCTTCCATGTTCATCAAGAATATTAATTTCCAAGATAAAATATGACAACTCCTTAAAGCTTTTCAGCATGTGACATTACAACTTTATTGAGTCATGAACTATTACAATCTCGGGGTAATCTATTACATAACTCAACTCATTGAGCTCATGAAAATGAAATTGCTTTCTCTACTCTTATTATCCATATCAAAATTCCAACTACTCAACACCAGCTTTCATCTTGTCGGGACATTTAATAGCATAATGTCCTGCCCCCTACTGGCGAAAACAAATGACTTCCGACATGTCTCGGGGCTTCTTTGTGACTATCACGGACTCCTTGGATTCTTGGCTTCTTTTACGGGCATTTACTAGCGTAATGACCTAAATCCGTACTACACTGTAACAGGTGATATGACTCAAGTCCTTCTCTGCAAAATTGTGTTGCTCTCGGGTTGCCTTCCTTTTCTCTTCTGGATTCTCTGTAATGATCGAGTTTCTATCTCCGGGGTCAAACTTCACTACATTTGTCGGGAAATATCCTGGATACTCCTTTCTTTCCTTGGTGCAATCTTGTGAAAATGTCCTTCTTCTCCACATGAATAGCGAGGCATTGGAGTAAAATCTGTTGAGACCTTCTCCATCAGGTCTTCAACACTTTCGATCATCTTGGTTCTTCTAGATCTTCCTTGAGGCTTCTTTCATTCCATCTTCACTGGTTGAATAGTTTGTTGCACCGTGGAGTAAATGTGACCTTTGCACGGGTAGTGGGTGGTTCCTTCACATAGGAAGCAAGTCACACAGCTAGTTGGGCATTCCTCGGCTGGGTGTTTCTCCTCACAATGAGGGCATCCATCTTTGTGTTCCTCACAGGTGTGTCCTATTTCTCCATAAATCTTGCGAGCACAAGGTTTACTTCTTGGTGCATCATTGTGCTTCCGGATAAGGCGTGATTTCAACAGTGTCTTCTTGAATTCCTCCCAAGTTCTTGCTCCATTAAATCCTGTGGCTTGGTGCATGTTCCACGAGGTTGCGACACTTTACGTAAGGTATTGAAGAGCATATTGAACCTCATACTTCCTTGAAACCAAATTGCTCCGAAGTGTTTTCCATATTACGCATCCATAGCTCTGCCTCGGCTGAGTCTTGATCGAGAGAATATCAGTCCAACTTCATTCATCATCTATGGGGTTCAAAAGTTTTGGGATGAGATATGAGAGAGGTGGGGAGGATGTACACACAATACAAACAATGGTTTTTGAAGAAACAAGTTTTATTTTGTGGTGTCGAAAAACATCAAACAAATGACAGCTCACAAATAAATGCATCTAACGTAAGTGTATAACAGTCTGGTCTTCTAAGGTCAAATAATTCTTGAGATCCTTCAAGTCATGGAGTCTCCAACTGTTGTACTCAATCCTTCTATTACATGGTGAAATCCTCTTTACTCTGAAATGGCCATCAGTTCTCGATATCAAATCCTTCTTGGGCGTCTTGATTGATCCTCCGGGTGATCAAAGGATAAGGGTATATTCTAACTATTTGAGGTGAGAGGTCTATTTGATAAAATCAGAAAAGATGAAAGTAAGAGTCTTTTGTAAATAAAGTTTTGAGATATCCTGTCCTAGGGCTTTCCGATTTCTAGGGTCACGTTCTCTGATCAACATGTGCTCGATACCATCTACATGGCGACCCGACCTCGAACGGTCAAGCCTACGTGTTCTTTGTGCCATCCACAGATCGGTATCTTGGCTTTACAGTACATCAATGTATATATCAAAGTGCAATCACATGTATAAATAACGTAAAACTGATATATACCTCATAAGTCACGGAAACAAATAGCGGGTGTGGAGTCCCATCAGCGCCATCGGCGGGTTGAGTGTGAACCGTAACCTTGTATCGTAACTCTTACTCGTCGAAGAAAATCCTGCAACATGATACGTTGCAGCCGTGTAAATCGATTACATTGAATGTACGGCAAGATCACAACATGAATAAGCAGATGATAAAACTATACTATATGCAATATGGCTTTGTGGCTCTGTATCTGAGTTTTGTTTTGCGTAAAAGCTGATTTTATTTTCCCTACATCAAAGGAATAAATGAAGTCTGTACTATGGAGTTTTCTATCATGACATGGTTCCGCCAACCGATGTCTCATAGCCCAAAATCATCATAAGTTGCCCACAATTAAGTTATCAATCCGGTGTTGAGAGTTCGAGATAGATCCAAGTCGGATGCTCAAATTGTCCGTAGCAGGGACACGGCTAATCGATTAGGTTTAAACCCTCTGCGAGAGGTTTGTACACTTTACCATAAAGATTGATCCCTCTATTTCGTTCTCGCACTTGAGGTGTTTGAGAACAAGATGACCGAAACATGGTCTTCGAAGAGTTCCTCGACCTTGTCGGTACTCATCCCATCCTCCGTAGTTCTACATCTGCTAGTACCGTCCCAGCCGAGTCACTACTAAGGTCAACCAAGCGAGCCCATAATGACTTGCGGTTGCAGGTAAGCTTAGGGCATGAAGTATTCTTCCGTCTCTTTGAGTGCAGGTGAAGCTTTCCATAAGATGTCATGGCGCTTCTCCATGCATCGGCCAACCTTTGGTTTCTCGAGGTGCCGTCAACCATCCTTCACCCGAGTAGTGTGTATTGAATTCTTGTCTTGAGTCTTGAAGTCTTGAGGCCTTGAAGATGCAGTCCTTGCAGATTCCATCATGGAGTTATCGTCATTGGCGTAGATCCTCCATTCTCACACCACTCCAGTACTCATACCAACCCGTCTACTATAGCGTAGCATTTAAATAAATAATGTCCGGGCTTGGTAACAGGGTGATGGGTTCCTACCTCATACATACTACTCAACTACAAAGATTCAATAACACTCTTGAGGGTGGTTGCAAAGGTGCCACTAAATGCAATAAAACATAGGTAAGAAAGCATGGTCAAAGTGAACTTGCTGGTGATGTTGACGAAGAAGAATTATCGTTCTCAAGAAATAACTTGATAGACTACTCGTCACTCTCGATGAAATCTATATAACAAACATATCATTCACATAAGCACTCACACTAACAATCAAAACAAAGAGAAGCGAATAAGAATCCGAAGGAACTTCAAATAAAACTAGGAGTCTTCTTCTACAACATTCACAAAAATAGTTTTGTCTAACGGAAAATAAAACACTAAAATAACAGAGAATAAAATATAAATTTAGTTAAGACAAAGAAAAAAATAAAGTATTTTTTTCATAAAGCTATTTTGAAAGTATTTTCAATTGGGAGTTAAAACAGTAGAAATCCATTGCAAGTTATTAGCGAACTTGAATTGATTTCACGATAACAAAATAAAATAAATATAAAAACTTGTTGAACACCTACTGTTTAACTAATAGAAACCAAACATAAACTTTCTGAAATATAAAATAAAATAATTTAAAAACAACTATAGAAAAAGTAGCTATAATTGAATAGAACTAAAACAGAATTTGTTTTACATGAAACAATAAGCTAAAATACTCAAACAATTTTGAAGTTTTTACCACTGGTAAATATGATCACTAGTGATCAGTAGAAAAAAGAATCAAATAAAATCTATTTTAAACTCCGGAATAAGCAAAACAAGCTTTAATTCAAATCTGATCTAACTCAATTTTATAAATCCAAACATAGACAAATTATATATTTTTGGAAACTACAAAGAAAATTGTGATCTAGCATAAAAGAATCAGCATCATTGGACTTCTAGATCAAAAGTTATAAGCTAAACAAGAGCGGAACTAAATCTGTTGCAGGAATAAATCTGAAAACAGCAGAGTTACTGTCGTGAGGCAGAGATGGCAGGAAGGAGGCAGCGTGTGGAGGCTGCTCGGCGAGGCGAGTGTGGCGAGGTGGGGTGGCGGAGGAGGTCGGCGCTTGGGAGGTGGCGCTAGGCGATGGGAGGTTCGAGAGCTCTGGTGGCGTTCTAGGCAGGAAAAGGAGGGCGGTGGCGAAGGCTACAGGCAGGGAGGCGTGGTGATGGGAAAAGTGGAGCGAGGAGAGGAGGGGTTTTATAGGCGGTCTCGGGAGGCTGGGATGGAAAAGCGAGGGAGATCGGGAAGGTGGAGTTTCTGTCTCCATGGATATGGAAAGCTTACATAACGTGAGAGGAAGCAGAGGAAGGAGATGATCTCTTGTTGGGCTAGAATAGGAAAGTGCTTAATGGGCCAGCAGGTTTTCCTAATAAAAGCGATTCCATTCCTATTTTTAAAATTAGGAAACTAAAACAATAAAAGGAAATCAAATCAATTGAATAAAGAGTTTTATATACTAAATTTATCGGAAAAATAAAATGTAGATGATGAGCATTATTCCACGGCCAAAATAAAAACTTAAAAAAATGTTTTCAGAAAATCCCTAAAGGCTTTATTTCTTTTTGCAAATAATTTTTAAATAAAAACTTTGGTTTTTCTTGGCTCAAATATTTTCAAAAATGCCCCTGATTTTGGAGGTCATTTCCTCCGCTCTTTCTTGCTTGCAAGAATTTATTTTCGAGGTATTTCTCGGGGAAGAAAATAGAAGCAAGTGCAAATATTTGAAAGAATTAAATTGCAAAACTCCGTTCAAATTCTTTATAGTTGAAGAAGTCATGTCATCTTCTCTCATTGATTTTAATAGGATGAATTTGAATTTACGGAGAAGGGAAAGTCATTTTATTCCCTCTCTTTCAAAAGTTTTGAAAAGGTTCAAATTTCACTCAAGTTTAATTCACTCAAGCAAACAAACAAACAATTCAATTAATTATATTAACATTCCAAAATTTGGGATGTTACACAAATGTGGCGGCGGCGTTCAGCCTTTCGGTGAGTCTGTAGCAGGTGAGAGAGAGTCGGTGAGGCGAGGATGGGGTGCGGGGGGAGGTATAAATAGGTAGGCCACGGCTTGGGCGAGGGCAAGCCGGTGGCATGTCTTGGCGGATCCCGGATCCCGGGATCCGGTGGTGTGTGTGGTGAGTGTGAGCGAGGAAGAGGCAGGTGGTGGCCCGTCGTCGTGAAGGAGGCTCGATCGGTCGACCAAGCGGACCGGACCAGGTCGAGGCATTGTTGAAATGGCTCGATCATTTGGTGGGCCAGCGGGCTGGCTCAGGCGAGTGGGCTGCCCAGTGCTCGTGGCGGTCGGCTGGTGGCGCTGGGTCCCTTTTCTTTTTCAAATTTAATTTTTGAAAATAAAACAGAGATATAAAATATAAAATATATATATTTTATATAGGACATATATATATCAAAATGATCAGAGAATATTCCTATCATTTGAACATTTTCGAGGCAAAATCCAAAGTTAAGTAAAAATCATTTTTCCAAAATACAAATAAAACTCAAATTTAAAAGGGTTTTCAAGATACTATCAAATGACTCTCAATTTGATTCTTTATAACCACCAACTCATATTTCATATAATTGAAGAAGTCATTTATCTTCTCTCATGAAAATCATAGAGTTGCATAAAGCTTTGAATTTGAAATATTTTCAGTTGAAATTCAAATTTTTCCAAAACCCTTTTCATTCCAAATGGAAGAAGTCATGTCATCTTCACTCTAGGGTTTGGTGTTGGAATGAACTTGAATTCATTGAGATCCAAAAGAGGCAAAGGGATAGTTTTGAGAAAGTCATTTACTCCCTCTCATCCAAATTTCAAAATTTCAAATTCCACTCAATTTCACTCCATCACTCAAACAAACAATCAGACAACAAGCTTAGTTATAACATTCCAAAATTTAGAATTTTGGGATGTTTACAAACCTACACTTAAAATGAATCTCGTCCTCGAGATTGAAGAAACTAACTGTAACATCCCAAAATTCTAAATTTTGGAATGTTATAAACAAATAGATAGATTTGATTGATTGTTTGATTGATTGGTGAAAGTGAGTGAATTGAACTTTGAAAGTTAAATGAGAGGAATAAAGGACTTTCCCAAACTTTCATTTTGCTTTTGTGAACTTGAATTCAAATTCTTTTCATCACAAAACCACGGAGAGAAGATGACATGACTTCTTCCATTTATTTTAATGACAAGGGTGTTGAAAATATTTGAATTTCATTTGGAAAATATTTTCCAATTCTGAAACTTTATGCAACTCAATGATTTTCACGAGCAAAGATAAAATGACTTCTTCAAACATATGAAATATGAGTTGGGAGTTTCAAGAATTAAATTCAAAGTTCCTTTGAATTATTTTCAATTGGAGTTATTTGAGTTTTATTCAAATTATTTTTCTCTAAAATAAAATATATGGAAAATAGGGTAACATGATTCCCTACATCAGAAAATTGGAGAGAAATTAATTTGAAATCATTTTGGTATTTTTTAAAATGATTTTCGATTGGATTTATTAGGGCGTACTTTGTTTGTTTTATTTGAATTTTTGTATTTTATTTGAAGCTAAAATAATGTCCATGTTGTAGAAAATCTTTTTCTGCAAATTTTTATATATTATATGCCTATATAATATATTTATTTATTTAGTTTTATTTTTTATTTGTCTCTCTTAAAAAATTTAAAAAAAAAAGCGGGCGCCTTAGGCCAAGGCCCAAGCCGCTAACCGTCGACCCGACCAGGCCAACACCCAGCAGCCTTACACCAAAGGAGGCAGGAGCCGCCTCCTTTTCCCAAATCCTAGTAGGACTCCTTTCCTGCGCCGTTTATTCCGTATCTATTCCTAGATCTATTTCTCTTGTTTCTAATCCTAATCTATTTCTTACCCCTACCCCAAGCAAAACCCTCCCCTCACCAATATAAATACCCAAGCACCCCCTCAAACATCAAATCAACTCTCCTCTCCTCTCCTCTGCAGCAGGCACGATCTGCCGCCACTAGCCGCGCCCGCCGCCCGCGCCGCCCACACCGGCGCCGCCCGCCCCTGCTACCGCCCGCCCGCCACTAGCAGCGCCGCCCCGCCGCCCTCGCGCCGCCCTCACCAGCGCGCCGCCGCCCTCACCAGCGCCGCCGCCGCCACTTGCCGCCCGCCGCCCCGCCGCCACCGCTGGAGCCCCTCGCCTCTTGAGAGTACTAGCCCCAGCGCGCGTCCGTTTTCTAGATCGGTTTCTAGATCGGTTTCCGTTCCGTTTTCTAGATCGGTTTTTCGTTTGGTTTCCTTTCCAAAACCCTAGATCGGTTTCTCGCGGTTTTTCTTTCGGTTTTGTTTAGCGGCGTTAGCTCGATAGATTTTCTTTTATTTTAATTCCCGTCATGGACCTATCCGTAGTCCCTAATCTTCAAGCGGCTATAACTTTTTACTCGTAAGTGGAATCCATGAAACCCGCCCACTTCTTCGTTATGATCTCCTCTATCCAGTAATACAACTCAAACATGTTTTTGAAAGTTTTAAAATTTGAATTCAAACAGATTTGTATTTGAACCGTTTGATCATAACTTGAGTTTACGTAACTCCGATTTAGTTGATTCTTTTGCAAATGAAGCTCTTGACCTAAACTTTCTGATAAGGAAAAATACACATAGTTTTGGTACTGTTAGAAATTGTTTTATGCTGCAAGAGTTATTAGATTTGGTTTTGACGTTTTCGAATTGTTTCTTGATCCTTCGATCTTTTGGTGATTGCTTATGTGTGGTTACTATTGCTTGATTACGATAGATTGACGAGTGTGTGAGTAGAGCTATCAGGAGTTTTGAGTGCGAATCATCTTCATCAACTTTGCAGGCAAGTAACACTTGATCATACCTTTTCTACTACCCAGTTTATGCTTTAGATCAATCCTCAAACACTTGCATGTTTAGGATCTAATTAAATTGTGGGATGGGAAGTAGATTGAGGTAGTACCTATTACCTGTTTTACTTATGAAACCTTGGGAGTTACTTCTCGTTTGCTTATGCCATGCTATGCTAGTAGGCGTGGATTGGTGAGTGAATATCCATGACAGATGTGAGATTGATAATTAATGGTTTATCTAAGGTGGCAACAAACACACATCTGGGTGGATTGAGGCACTGGCTATTCAGGACTTGCTGTCAAGGCACACAGGTAAACGAGGATTTGCTGTATTTCTTGGACCGCCACCCAGGCCCAAAGGGATCATAAGATTATTCAAACTAGAAACTTCCGTGTGCAGCCACAAGCAATTATGGGCTCAGGCATAGTTGAGTAAGTTGTGCGAACTCTCTGCGGGTAGGCTAGCTGATGTGGGGATGTAGGTTGGTACGGTCTACCCACATGTAAGGTGCTAAGCGCTTACGAAAGTCTCGGTCATCCGTTTCTCAAACACCATGTAGTCACGAGAACCAAGCGGAGGCGATCAGTCTTAATGGGGAAAAGTCATAAACCTCTGCGAGTGTACAAACTAATCATGGTTAGCCGTGTCCCCGGTTATGGACAATTTTGAGTATCTAGTACTGGATATCCTGTTGATCTCATCACGTTACTTAATATAATTTGTTTGGGTTTAATGAGTACTTTTAATTGGGATTGAGGATCTTTGTCAACCATTCTCAATGTTTAACAACCACCATGATAGTTAAATAAAATTTATTCCTTTGAAGTAGGGAAAAATTGGCTTTTTGCAAAAGCGTAACCATAGAGCTTTCCACCAGCCATATATGCATGTAGTATAGCCTATTCTTTCATTACTCTCTATGTGTTACATTGCGGCATATTCCATGTCTTGACCCGTTTCGGCTGCAACTTTTCATGTTGAGACTTTTGAGGATAATGAGTAAGTGATACGTTAGGGTTACGATTTCCTATACTCAACTTTGCGTTGGTGTTGATGGGAATCCACAACCTTGTTGCTTCCGCTATATTTTGGATTGAGGTAATAGTATTTACGTTACTTTATACATGTGATTTACCTCATTATAAATCCTTGATCTTGTGTGTGTCGACATACCGATCCGAGGATGACAAAGCTGCAATTTGATCCATTGGTCGGGGTCGCTACAAGATGGTATCGAGCACATGTTACTGTGGGGCGTGACCCTAGAAACTGATAAGCCCATAGGAAAGATTTTCTCTACAACTTCATTTTCAAAAGATCTTTTACTCTCTCTTCTCTTGAGCTTATTCAAATATTCCTTTTAGTGAGACCATACCCTTTTCCTTTTGACCACTCGAAGATTTGGTGGTGAGACCACTCCAAGGAGACAAGATATCGGACAACTAAGACCATTTGGAATGAAGATGATTTTACCGTGTATGTGAAACTTCTATGATGAAGACTCAAAGACTAGGAGATTTGAAGGCTCCAAATAAATTCGGTTGTATGACCTAGGAAGGTTACGCTTATGGAACTTGGTAGACTATGGAAGTTATCAATAACCGAGATCAAGGTGTATCGGAGAAAGACTAGAACATGGAGCATTAGAATTCAAAGCTTTGTCGGGAAAACCCTAAGGGAGATATCAACTATGGAATGATAGCTCATAGAAAATGACAAAACTGGCTCGCTATCCATGATGTTATCGCCGCCTATGCTATTGTCACCGTCTTGGAGTTAAGCATGCGAGATGCATGGAAGGATTGGATGGTAGAAAGCTGATGGAGCATCTATCGCAAGCGTTGGAGTTTTAACCTTAGCTGGTGTATCACGGGATCAGGAGTATTACATGAAGAAGTTTAAGGTGGATCTGCGAGAGCGATGTTTGATAAAGGCGGTTCGTGAAGAACTCGGGACGAAGCTGAAAGTAGACAAGATGAAGGAGCAAAACATCGAGATAGGAGATTTGTGATGGCGAAGGATGGTAGGATCATGGATCATGTCAAGGATGTTGAAACGGCGGTTGGAGCGTAACTCGAGAAATATTAAAGGGCGTCACAAGAGACTTGGCGTCAACAAAGATGATCGGCAAAAGAACTTGAGAAAGACAAGCACGATCGGAAGAAGCCATTGGAGACATGAACAAGACTTGAAGAGTTTGGCGACTTTGAAGATCTATTGACCTTTAGAAGACCAAACCCTATTACATACCTACGTTAGATCTGACGATTGTGAGCTGTCATTTTGTTTGATGTTTTAGATGACCACAATAAAATCTGCCTTTCGGAACTTTTGTTTGTATTGGTGCATCCTCTCGATCTCTCTTATCCCACCCCAAACCCATGGACCCATTAGAGGATGGATGGAGATGAGCTTGTAATTTCCGGACCAATGAGTCAATTGGAGACAAACCGATGGATTGAACATGGAGGATCACATGAAGAATAACCCGATAGTCGGAAAGATATGACCCAACATGCTCTTGATTGCTTTGAAAGAGGTGCTGCTATCTAGTGGAGGATGTACCAAACCATCAATGTGGCGGGAGTAACCACTTGGGAAGAATTTAAGTTGACTTTGCTAAAGTCTCGGTTTGTGACCGAAGTTGAAGCCTTATGGAAAGGATATGAAGAAACCTTGTGCGTGCAAGCCTTGTGGAGAAATAGGATATAACCATAAATAAAACAAGGGCGAATACCCTCATAATGGAGGATTTCCAAAGGAGTTAGCCGAGGATCTCAAGGAACTTCAGGTTGGAGATTGTTCCCAAAGGTTTCGTTGCGATAATGGAAGTTCAGTTTACATTGTTGGAAAAGATCCGTGAAGCTCGGAAGGATGACAAAGAGATTGCTGAGGTAAAGAGAGGATGAGCAAAGGAAAAGCCAAAGGTTTTCGTGGGATGAGCATGACACCTTATGGCTTGAGGACGGTGTACATGTACCCAATAATGCAAAGATCGGAAGTTAAAACTTGGAGGCTCATGACTCACCATACTCGATTAATACACAGAAACACCAAGATGTATTTGGATTTGAAGGAGTGTTTACGGTGGTGGTATGAAGAAGGATATTGCGGAGTATGTAGTCGTAAGTGATGTATGCGGAGAAAGTAAAAGCGAGCATCGAAGCCAGCAGGATTATTGCAGCCTATCCGATGCCGAATGGAAGTAGGATAAGCTTGGCATGGATTTCATTTCGGATTTCCCATAACCCGATTGGGATATGATTCTATCTGGGTAGTAGTTGATTAAGCTTGACCAAAGTGGCTCGCTTGATTCGGTGAAAAACCACCTATACAAGTGTGAAGTTGGCCAAGATATATTTGACAAGGATCGTATATATGCATGAAGTTCCGAGGACCATCGTGAGGAACACGGTTTACCTCAAAGTTTTGGAATCAGCTGCACGGACTTTGGGTACTAGGCTAGAGTTCGATGACAGCCTTTCATCCATGACGGATGGATAAATCAAGAGAGTCAATCAGATTTTGGAGGACATGTTGAGGCGTGTAAGCTAGATTATGGATCTAGTTGTGATGATAATCTACCCTACGGGGAGTTCTCATACAACAACAGCTACCAAGTCAGTTTGAAGATGGCCCTTTTGAAGCTTTGTATGGGAGAAGGAGCGGACACCGTTGATGTGGGATGAAGTTGGAGACCGTCGGTTGTTTGGACCAAATATGATCAAGAAGTCGAAGAAGAATTGAGATAGATGAAGATAGCTCAGTCGAGAGCAGAAGAGTTATCTGAGACTCAAAAATGCAAGGAGGTAGTCTATGAAATGGGAGGCAGAGCATATCTTTGTGTGCCACCTCTGCGAGGAGTTAAGCGATTTGGAGTTAAGGAAAGTTAGGCAAGATTTGTAAGACCATACGAGTTTTGGGCGTATGGGAGAATAAACTAACAAGTTGAAGTCACCGAAGGACTGTCGGGAGTTCATGATGTGTTTCGTTTTCCAGTTGAAGAAGTGCCATGCGAGAGATGGCCAATATTTCCTTATGGGGGCGCTTGACCTGGAAAGGATAATGATGTTCCACGAAGTGGAGTATGGATTTCATAAGTATAAGTTTTATCACGGTATGTGGGACATCCCGAGGATGAAGAGATGAAGTGTTATTGGATATAAAGGAGGTATGATGTTGGAAATATGGATCAATGGAAATTCCATGATGAGTCTGAGTAATCACGTCTTAGTTTGGTGCAAATATAAGGAAAAGAGCGAGTACAATTGGACGGTTTAAGTATGCGGGGAGTTGGATGTTGGGATAACGATCAGTTGCCCGAGGATGAGTTCAAGATTTGCAAGTGATGAGATGGGCCATAACCCATAGGCGTTGAGGACCTGCCAAGAAGCAAGCACACTCTTCTGAAGGAAAAACCACGGAAGAATTCGACTTGTATCAATCGGCGATTCTATAGGATTTCATAAAACACGAGAGTTGTTAAGGAGCGATAGATGTTTGTTTGGCTTGCGAATCAATGGATTTTCGGACTTGGTTAAATCGACAAGAGAAATTCTGCAATGCTTGTGAGGATGACCAAGTGTTAGAATGCGAGATTCGCTAAACCATGTACAAGGTAATGATTTGGGTGCGGGATGGATTGATCACCATACCGACTTACTCTTATTATTAAGCTTTGCTATATGGGATAGTAAATCTGAGTGACTTACCTATATTTGCAAGGCTGCGATATTAAACCTTGTTTAAACCTTAGAGCGGTATAGGTATTCCTTTTCCCTTATACACGGCAGTTGTTGCCAACCGTAGGTTATCGGTGAGGTTCAACGAGACCCGTTTTCTGCGGGAGAAACCATAAATCGTTGACCACCATGAGATACCGATATTTGTTTAGAATTGGCGCGGACCGTCGACTAAGAAGACCCGATTTGGGATAACCTTACCAAGGAAAGGACAAAGGAATTGAGAAAAGGTTATGCCACTACCGGAAGAGCCGGAGAAGGAATTATCCTTAATATCGAAGACCGACCTGTCAACAATAAGGATGGAGTATATGAGTTTTGATGGAACCTTAACAATGCTTCTAAGGGTGGTAGCACCGAGACCGGAGGCGATCAATGGATTTTGAGAAGACCCCAAACCCTAACCTATTTCTTTCTAGCCTCTCCGAATCTGGGGCAGAGATTCATTTTAAAGTGGTAGTTTGTAACATCCCAAAATTCTAAATTTTGGAATGTTATAAACAAATAGATAGATTTGATTGATTGATTGAAAGTGAGTGAATTGAACTTTTGAAAGTTAAATGAGAGGAATAAAAGGACTTTCCCAAACTTTCATTTTGCTTTTGTGAACTTGAGAATTCAAATTCTTTTCATCACAAAACCCTGGAGAAGATGACATGACTTCTTCCATTTATTTAAATGACAAGGGGTGTTGAAAATATTTGAATTTCATTTGGAAAATATTTTCCAATTCTGAAACTTTATGCAACTCAATGATTTTCACGAGCAAAGATAAAATGACTTCTTCAAAACATATGAAATATGAGTTGGGAGTTTCAAGAATTAAATTCAAAGTTCCTTTGAATTATTTTCAATTGGAGTTATTTGAGTTTTATTCAAATTATTTTCTCTAAAAATAAAATATATGGAAAATAGGGTAACATGATTCCCTACATCAGAAAATTGGAGAGAAATTAATTTGAAATCATTTTGGTATTTTTTAAAATGATTTTCGATGGATTTTATTAGGGCAGTAGCACTGTTTGTTTTATTTGAATTTTGTGTATTTTATTTGAAGCTAAAATAATGTCCATGTTGTAGAAAATCTTTTTCTGCAAATTTTGATATATTATATGCCTATATAATATATTTATTTATTTAGTTTTATTTTTTTATTTGTCTCTCTTAAATTTTTTTTTAAAAAAAAAAGCGGGCATGTGGGCCAAAGGCCCAAGCCATATGCCTTGACCCGCCACAAGGCCAACACCACAGCTACGCACCAAGGAGGCAGGGCCGCCTCCTTTTCCCAAATCCTAGTAGGACTCCTTTCCTACTTACGTTTATTCGTATCTATTCCTAGATCTATTTCTCTTGTTTCCTAATTCTAATCTATTTCTTACCCCCTACCCCAAGCAAACCCTCCCTCACCAATATAAATACCAAGCACCCCCTCAACACATCAAATCAACTCTCCTCTCCTCTCTCTTGCAGCAGCAGCACCGATGCCGCCACTAGCCGCGCCGCCGCCGCCCTCGCCGCCGCCCCGCGCCGCCCGCCCCCTTCCTGCCGCCGCCGCCACTAGCCCGCGCGCCGCCGCCCTCGCGCCGCCCCTCACCAGCGCCTCCGCCGCCCCTCACAGCCTTGCCTTACCGCACTTGTGCGCCGCCGCCCTCTGCATCACCATGAGCCCTCGCCTCTTGAGTACTAGCCCTTGTAATCACGTTTTCTAGATCGGTTTTCTAGATCGGTTTCCGTTCCGTTTTCTAGATCGGTTTTTCGTTTGGTTTCCTTTCCGAAACCTAGATCAGTTTTCTGCCGGTTTTTCTTTCCGGTTTTGTTTAGCGGCGTTAAACCGATAGATTTTCTTTTATTTTAATTCCGTCATGGACCTATCCGTAGTCCCTAATCTTCAAGCAGGCTATAACTTTTTACTCGTGAAGTGAATCCATGAAACCAACGCCCACTTCTTGGTTATGATCTCCTCTATCCAGTAATACAACTCAAACATGTTTTGAAAGTTTTAAAATTTGAATTCAAACAGATTTGTATTTGAACTTGTTTGATCATAACTTGAGTTTAAGTAACTCCGATTTAGTTGATTCTTTTTGCAAATCAAGCTCTTGACCTAAACTTTCTGATAAGGCCAAATACATAGTTTTGGTACTGTTAGAAATTGTTTTATGCTGCAAAGTTATTAGATTTAGTTTTGATGTTTTCGAATTGTTTCTTGATCCTTCGATCTTTTGGTGGTTGCTTATGTGTGGTTACTATTGCGATTCGATAGATTGACCGGTGTGATGAGTAGAGCTATCAGGAGTTTTGAGTGCGAATCTTCATCATCAACTTTGAAGGTAAGTAACACTTGATCATACCTTTTCTACTACCCAGTTTTATGCATTAGATCAATCCTCAAACACTTGCATGTTTAGGATCTAATTAAATTGTGGGATGGGAAGTAGATTGAGGTAGTACCTATTACCTGTTTACTTATGAAACCTTGGGAGTTACTTCGTTTGCTTATGCCATGCTATGCTAGTAGGCGTGGATTGGGTGAGTGAATATCCATGACAGATGTGAGATTGATAAATAATGGTTTATCTAAGGTGGCAACTTAAACACACATCTGGGTGGATTGAGGCACTGGCTATTCAGGACTTGCACTGTCAAGGCACACAGGTAGAGCAGGATTTGCTGTATTTCTTCGGACCGCCACCCAGGCCAAAGGGATCATAAGATTATTCAAACTAGAAACTTCCGTGTGCAGCCACAAGCCATTATGGGCTCTGCATAGTTGAGTAAGTTGTGCGAACTCTTACGGGTAGGCTAGCTGATGTAGGGGATGTAGGTTGGTACGGTCTACCCACATGTAAGGTGCTAAGCGCTTCGAAAGACTGTGTCTCGGTCATCCGTTTCTCAAACACCATGTAGTCGAGAACCAAGCGGAATCGAGTCTTAATGGGTCAAGTCAAACCTCTGCAGTGTGTACAAACTAATCATGGTTAGCCGTGTCCCCGTTATGGACAATTTTGAGTATCTAGTACCTGGATATCCTGTTGATCTCATCACGTTACTTAATATAATTTGTTTGGGTTCAATGAGTACTTTTAATTGGGATTGAGGATCTGTCAACCATTCTCAATGTTTAACAACCACCATGATAGTTAAATAGAATTTATTCCTTTGAAGTAGGGAAAAATTGGCTTTTTGCAAAAACTGTAACCATAGAGCTTTCCACCAGCCATATATGCATGTAGTATAGCTTATTCTTTCATTACTCTCTATGTGTTACATTGCGGCATATTCCATGTCTTGACCCGTTTTGAGCTGCAACTTTTCATGTTGCAGAGACTTTTAGAGATAACGAGTAAGTGATACGTTAGGGTTACGATTTCCTATACTCAACTTTGCCGTTGGTGTTGATGGGAATCCACAACCTTGTTGCTTCCGCTATATTTTGGATTGAGGCAATAGTATTTACGTTACTTTATACATGTGATTTACCTCTGTTATAAATCCTTGAGTCTTTGTGTGTCGATACACCGATCCGAGGGATGACACGAAAGCCGCAGATTTGATCCATTCGGGTCGGTCGCTACACTAGCAAGAAAGGGTTAGGGGTTGGGGTCTTCTAGCAAATGTTTTGGTGAAAATGTCGGGGTGCTACCACACTTAAAAACAAGGTTACGGTTCCGATAAACTCAGATACTTCCTGCAGAGTGCCGACAATGTATGTCTCTTCACATATCTTACAATAGCTCCTTCATTAACGCGCTTACATGAGAGAAGCATAGAGTTTTCCTCAAAATCGTTAGTCGGTTCGTCAAAGTTGAAGTTAAATCCAGAAGCCGGATCTTCTTAGCTGATAGGTTCTGTGTCCATTTTAGACAACTATCGAAATACTCATGGTGGTCTACAATTTATGGTTTCTCCTGCAGAAAGCGGTGCAGGTTGAACCTCACCGTATAACCTCGATTGGCGGATTTACACATAAAGGGTTCCATCGTCCTACCATTCTATGGTTTTATGGCTTATCGCGTCGACACTCTTCTAAGGTTTTCAAGGCTCTCGATTTTCCATCAACATATGATAGTTCACGATAGAAGTCTCCGGTATGGGGCCAATCCATCCCGTGCTTGAATCGTTACCACATACGTAAGCAGTGAATCACGTATTCTAACACTTGGGCATACTCACGAGCATTGCAGAATTTCTCTTGTTCTCGAACTGGTTCGAGTAAATCCATAGTTTACGCAAGCCAAACAAAACATCTATCGTTACTTCACCATTCTCAGGTTTTTTGCGTAACCTCCTCTGAGCATTATGCTGATTGGATCACTGATTCTTCCAAATTTATCAAGGTTACATCTGTTCCTTTGCAAAATCCTGGGCACATGTGGTTATGGCCCACTTCAACACTAGTGCAGCTTTAACTCATCCTTGGAGTTACTCTCTTGTTCCATATTACACCTGCTTTAAATCAGGTAGTACTCTGTTTCTTCATACCCTTGTGGTGGCGATCATACCAAACTCCAACTTATATTGTTGAGCTTCCTTCTATGGACCGTCATGAATAATACATTTCTTCCTTCATTGATCCGTGGCTACGAGGTACTACGACACCAAAAAGAATGCACTAGTTTATCCATAAATCTCATTATATTCATATCAATCTTTTATTACATCCTTAACCATCTTTCGTGAATCCAAATTCCAAAAGTTTATTACAAATGCTGCCACCCACATGGTTCGGTATGGTGGGACATTACTTCCAACTTTATTCAATTTTCCTCCTTGAGGATTCTTCATCCACTGGAATTGTGCGACATGTGCCTTGAAATCTTCAATCTTACATTTCATCGTGGTGGCCTTGAGCTTCACCTCCATCATCTCTGCATGCACTTGCTTAGGTATTCACGAGTATAGGTCTTGCTTCAAGTATTTCTCCGATCGGCGTATGGCTTCCATGGCTGCTTCACGAACAACATCGAAGAAAGTTGCTTGGCACACCGTGAAATGAAAAAGTACTGTCCCATCATCTTTGAGCAAACTCCTTTCAAATGGTGGAGGTGTACCTCCACATACAAAAGTTCCACTCCCTTTTGCATGAAAGGGTAGCCTTTGTAGATGCATCTCCTTCAAGGTGTATATGCTTCATCATTTCCTTGAGGATCTTGGGTAATCATGATCACTTGTCGAGGTCATGATTGTTTCGGACCTTTAAGGAAAGACTTCGTAAAGATCGTCATCATGCGATTGCAAAAATGGTGCTCAGAATAAGGTACATATCTCACAGGGCACACATTCATATCATCAAACAAAACTTCAAACTCAATTTCCACAACTCACTTTCTTCCATGTTCATCAGAATATTAATTTCCAAGATAAAATATGACAACTCCTTAAAGTCTTTCAGCATGTGACATTACAACTTTATTGAGTCATGAACTATTACAATCTCTGAGTAATCTATTACATAACTCAACTTATTGAACTCATGAAAATTGCTTTCTACTACTCTTATTATCCATATCAAAATTCCAACTACTCAACTCCAGCTTTCGTCTTGTTGGGACATTTAGTAGCATAATGTCCTTCTTCCTTGCAGCGAAAACAAGAGACTTTCGACATGTCTCGGGGCTTCTTTGTGATTATGTAGGCTCCTTGGATTCTTGGCTTCTTTTACGGACATTTACTAGCGTAATGACCTAAATCCTTGCACCAATAATAAGTGATATGACTTAGGTCCTTCTCTGCAAAAATTTTGTTTGTTCTCGGTTTGCCTTCTTTTCTCTTCTGGATTTCTCTGTAATGATCGGAGCTTCTATTTCCGAGGTCAAACTTCACTTCTGCTGTCGATATATCCGGATACTCTTTTCTTTCCTTGGTGCAATCTTGTGAAAAATGTCCTTCTTCTCCACATGAATAGCGGGCATTGGAGTAAAATCTGTTGAGGCCTTCTCCATGAGGTCTTCAACACATTCCTTCATCCTTGGTTCTTTCATAACTTCTCGGAGGGCTTCTTTCATTCCTTCTTTACTGCTCCTGAATAGTTTGTTGCACCATGGGGTAAATGTGACCTTGAGTCGGGTAGTGAGTGGGTTCCTTCACACAAGAAACAAGTCACACGACTAGTTGGGCATTCCTCGGTCTGGTGTTTGTCCTCACAATGAGAGCATCCATCCTTGTGTTCCTCCACAGGTGTGTCCTATTTCTCCATAATCTTGCAGGCACAAGGTTTCTTCTTGAGTTATCATAGTGCTTCCGGATGAGGCGTGATCTCATCGGGGTCTTCTAAATTCCTCCCAAGTTCTTGCTCCACTAAATCCTTGTATGGCTTGATGCATTTTCCACCAGGTTGCAGCACTTTACGTAAAGTCTTGAAGGCGTATTGAACCTCATACTTCCTTGGAATCAAATTTTTCTAAATTGATCCTCCATGTTTTGAATCCATAGCTCTGCCTCCAATGAGTCATCGGTCCGAGAGAATAGCAGACCAACTTCATTCATCATCTATGGCTCCAAGGGTTTTAGGGTGAGATGAGAGAGCTGAATCTGAGAGATACACACAATACAAACAATAGTTTTGAAGAAAGCGAGTTTTATTTTGGTATTGTGGAAAACATCAAACAAATGACAGCTCACAAATCATCGCATCTAACGTGGAGGTGTATAACAGGAGTTTGGTCTCTAAAGGTCAAATAATTCTTGAACTTCAAATTCTTCAAGTCTTGAGTCTTGTTGCAGCTAACTCTTCTAATGCATGGTGAAATCCTGTTTACTTTGAAGGGTCATCAGCTGTCCGATATCTTTCTTGGGCGGCTTGATTGATCCTTCATGTGGTCAAAAGGAAAAGGTATATTCTAACTATTTGAGGTGAGAGGGACTACTTGATAAAATCAGAAAGAGCGAAGTAAAGGATCCTTTTGAAAATAAAGTTTTTTGAGACATCACATCCTAGGGCTTTTCGATTTCTAGGGTCACGTCCTCGGTCAACATGTGCTCGATACCATATCATGGCGACCCGACCTCAGGCGGTCAAGCCTCACATGTGTCTGTGCCATCCACGGATCGATATCTTGCACACACAGTACATCAATGTATATATCAAAGTGCAATCACATGTATAAATAACGTAAAATGATATATACCTCATAATACTCAGTGAAACAATCAAGCGGGTGTGGAGTCCCATCAGCATGTGGCGGGTTGAGTGTGAACCGTAACCCTGTATCGTAACTCTTACTCGTCGAGAAATATCGCAACATGATACGTTGCAGCCGTATAAATCGATTACATTGAATGTACAAGCAAGATCACAATAAGAAAGCAGATGATAAACTATACTATATGCGGTATGGCTTTGTGGCTCATGTATCTGAGTTTTGTTTGCGTAAAAGCTGGTTTTATTTTCCCTACATCAAAGGAATAAATGAAGTCTGTACTATGGAGTTTTCTATCATGACATGGTTCCGCCAACCGATGTCTCATAGCCCAAATTCATCATAAGTTGCCCACAATTAAGTTATCATCCGATGTTGAGAGTTCGAGATAGATCCAAGTCCGGATGCTCAAATTGTCCGTGCAGGGGACACGGCTAATCGATTAGGTTTAAACCCTCTGCGAGAGGTTTGTACACTTTACCCTTGATTCGATCCCTCTTTTACGTTCTCGCACTTGAGGTGTTTGAGAACAAGGCGACGAAACATGGTCTTCGAAGAGTTCCTCGACCATTGTCGGTACTCATCCAATCCTACCGTAGTTCTACATCTGCTAGTACCGTCCTAGCCAGTCACCACTAAGGTCAACCAAGCGAGCCCATAATGACTTGCGGTTGCAGGTAAGCTTTCGGGCATGAAGTATTCTTAGTCTCTTTGAGTGCAGGTGAAGCTTTCAGCAAGATGTCATGGCGCTTCTCCATGCATCGGCCAACCCTTTGGTTTCTCGGGGTGCCGTCAACAAATCCTTCACCCGATAGTGTGTATTGAATTCTTGTCTCGAGTCTTGAAGTCTTGAGGCCTTGAAAATGCAGTCCTTGCAGATGCCATCATGGAGTTGTTGTCATTGGCGTAGAGTCCTCCTTCTTCACAC
>JAHIAM010002801.1:0-38861 GCA_021605205.1 Aegilops longissima
GACTCGAACTCCTTGGTACATCAAAACTCATAAACTCATAATATAAGCATCATGCCGAAACCTTAAGCGTGCGGACCCTACGGGTTCGAGAACTATGTAGACATGGCCGAAAACACGTTTCGGTCAATAACCAATAAGCGGAACTGGATGCTCATATTGGCTCCTACATATTCTCTGAAGATCTTTATCGGTCGAAACCGCATAACAACATATGTTGTTCCCTTTGTCATTGGTATGTTACTTGCGAGATTGATCGTCGGTATCTCAACACCTAGTTCAATCGTTACGGCAAGTCTCTTTACTAGTTCGTAATACATCATCCGCAACTAACTCATTAGTTACAATGCTTGCAAGGCTTATAGTGATGTGCATTACCGAGTGGGCCAGAATACCTCTCAGAGCAATTGGAGTGACAAATCCTAATCTCGAAAATCGCCAACCAACAAGTACCTTTGGAGACACATGAGTAGCTCCTTTATAATCACCCGATTCACGTTGTGACGTTTGGTAGCACACAAAGTGTTCCTACGATGGCAGGAGTTGCATAATCTCATAGTCATAGGAACATGTATAAGTCATGAAGAAAGCAATAGCAACATACTAAATGATCAAGTGCTAAGCTAACGGAATGGGTCAAGTCAATCACATCATTCTCCTAATGATGTGACCCCATTAATCAAATGACAACGTCCATATGCTCTGAAACTTAACCATCTTTGATTCACGAGCTAGTCAAGTAGAGGCATACTAAGCGACACTATGTTGTCTATGTATTCACACATGTATTAAGTTTAGTTAATACAATTCTAGCATGAATAATAAACATTTATCATGAAATAAGGAATAAATAATAACTTTATTATTGCCTCTAGGGCATATTTCCTTGAGTCTCCCACTTGTACTAGAATCAATAATCTAGTTCACATGCCATGTGATTTAACATCAATATTCATATCTGTATATGATTAACACCCATAGTTCACATCGTCATGTGACCAACACCAAAGGGTTTACTAGAGTCAATAATCTAGTTCACATTGCTATGTGATTAACACCCAAAGAGTACTAAGGTGTGATCATGTTTTGCTCGTGAGAGAAGCTTAGTCAGCAGGTGCATCACATTCAGAGCATATGTATTTTAAATATTCAATGTCTACAATGCTCTGCATGGAGCTACTCTAGCTAATTGCTCCCACTTTCAATATGTATCCAGTTGAGACTTAGAGTCATCTGGATCGGTGTGAAAGCTTGCACCAATGTAACTCTTTCTGACGGGCTCTTTTATCACCTCCATAATCGAAATATTTCCTTAGTCCTCTCTAAGGATATTCTTGACCAATGTCGATGATCTACTCCTAGATCACTATTGTACTCCTTGCCAAATTTAGAGCAAGGTATACAATATATACGGTACATAGCATAGCATGCTTTATAGAACCTATAAGCGAGGCATAGGTTTCATTCTCTTTTCTATTTTACTGCCGTGGTGGGTTTGAGTCTTACTCAATTTCACACCTTTGCAACACGGCAAGAACTCTTTCTTTGATTGTTCCATTTGAATTACTTCAAAATCTTGACAAGGTATGTACTTATTGAAAAACTTATCAAGCGTCTTGATCTATCTCAATAGATCTTGATGCTCAATATATAAGTAGCTTTACTAAGGTCTTTCTTTTAAAAAATCCTTTCAAATACTCCTTTATGCTTTCTAGAAAAATATATATCATTTCGATCAACAATCGTTACTCACATATATTTATCGGAAAAGCGGTAGTGCTCCACTCACTTTATTGTAAATCAGAATTCACATGAAGTCTGTATAAAACTATATCTTTGATCAACTTATCAAAGCGTACATTCCATCTTTGAGATGCTTGCACCGTCATAGATGGATCGCTGGACTTGCACATTTTGTTAGCACCTTTAGGATTGACAAAACCTACGGTTGCATCATATACAACTCTTCTTTAATAAATCCATTAAGGAATGCAGTTTTGACATCCCTTTGCCAGATTTCATAAAATGTGGCAATTGCTAACATGATTCGGACAGACTTTAAGCATCGATCGAGTGAGAAAAACTCGCCATGATCAACATCTTGAACTTTGTCAAAACCTTTTTCGACAAGTCTAGCTTTGTAGATAGTAACACTACTATCAGCGTCCGTCTTCCTCTTGAAGATCCATTTATTTTCTATTACTTGCCGATCATCGGGCAAATCAATCAAAGTCCACATTTGTTCTCATACATGGATCCCATCTTAGATTTCATGGTCTCAAACCATTTAGCGAATCTGGGCTCATCATCGCTTCCTCATAGTTATTAGGTTTAGCATGGTCTAGTAACATGACTTCGAGAATAGTATTATCATTACCAATTTAGTGCGGAGTGTACTTTGGAAGACCTCACGAGGTTTTGTAATAACTTAATCTGAAGTTTCATGATCATCATCATTAGCTTCCTCACTAAGCTGGTGTAGTAATCCTTGGATCTGATTTACGTGATGAACTACTTTCAATTCGGGAGAAGGTACAAATTACCTTATCAAGCTCTACTTTCCTCCCTCACTTCTTTCGAGAGAAACTCCTTCTCTAGAAAGGATCCATTCTTAACAACGAATGTTTTGCCTTGAGATCTGTGATAGAAGGTGTACCCAACAGTTTCCTTTGGGTATTCTATGAAGCACTTCTCTAATTTGGGTTCGAGCTTATCAGGTTGAAACCTTTTTCACATAAACATCGCAACTCCAAACTTTAAGAAGCGACGACTTAGGTTTCTGCTAAACCATAGTTCATACGGTGTCGTCTCAGCGGGTTTAGATGGTGCCCTATTTAAAGTGAATGCAGCTATCTCTAATGCATAACCCCAAAATGATAGTGGTAAATCGGTAAGATACATCATAGATCACACTATATCCGATAAAGTGAGGATTCTGACGTTCGAGACACACCATTCTGTTGGGGTGTTCCATGTGGCGTGAACTGTGAAACTATTCCACATTTTTTAAATGAAGGCCAAACTTGTAACTCAAATATTCTTCTCTCGATCGGATTGTAGAAACTTTATTTTCTTATTCGATGATTCTCCACTTCACTCTGAAATTCTTTGAACTTTTCAAATGTTTGAGACTTGTGCTTCATTAAGTAGATATCGCATATCTGCTCAAATCATCTGCGAAGGTCGAGAAAATAACGATACCATACGAGCATCAACACTCATTGGACCGCATACATCGGTATGTATTATTTCCAACAAGTTAGTAGCTCGTTCCATTGTTACGGAGAAACGAGTTTTAGTCATCTTGCCCAAAAGGCACGGTTACAAGCATCAAATGATTCATAACCAAATGATTCGAAAATCCATCTTTATGGAGTTTCTTCATCGCTTTACACGATATGACCCAAGCGGTAGTGCCACAAATAAGTTGCACTATCATTATTAACTTTGCATCTTTTGGCATAAATATTATGAATATGTGTATCACTACGATCGAGATCAATAAACTATTTTCATTGGGTGTATGACCTTTGAAGGTTTTATTCATGTAAGCGAACAACAATTATTCTCGACTTTAAATGAATAACGTATCATAATAAATATGATCAAATCATATTCATGCTCAGCGTAAGCAGCTAAATAACATTTATTTAGGTTTAACACTAATCTCGAAAATATAGGGAGTGTGCGATGATGATGATTATATCAATCTTGGAACCACTTCCAACACACATAAATCACTTCACCCTCAACTAGTCTCTGTTTATTACGTAACTCTGTTTGAGTTACTAATCTTAATAACGAACAAGTATCAAATACTCGGGGCTACTATAAACACTAATAAGGTACATCAATAACTTGTATATCAAATATACCCTTGTTCACTTTGCCATCCTTCTTATCCACCAAATATTGAGGGCATTTCCGCTTCGGTGACCATTTACTTTGCGGTAGAAGCACTTAGTTTCAGGCTTTGGTCCAGCTTTGGGCTTCTTCACGGGAGTGACAACTTGCTTGCCATTCTACTTGAAGTTCCCTTTCTTTTCCTTTGCCCTTTTCTTGAAACTAGTGGTCTGTCAATCATCAACACTTGATGCTCTTTCTTGATTTCTACCCGTCGATTTCAGCGTCACGAAGAGCTTGGGAATCGTCTTCGTCATCCCTTGCATTATAGTTCATCACGAAGTTCGGTAACTTGGTGATGGTGACTAGAAGAACTCTGCCAATCACTATCTTATCGGAAGATTAACTCCACTTGATTCAAGCGATTGTAGTACTCGGACAATCTAAGTACTTGCTCACTAGTTGAGCAATTCTCCTCCATCTTTTAAGCGAAGTATTTGTGGAGGTCTCATACCTCTTGACACGGGCATGAGTCTAAAATACCAATTTCATCTCTTGAAACATCTTACATGTTCCATGATGTTTCAAAAAGCGTTTTATAGTCGGTTCTAAGCCATAAAGCATGGTGCACAAAACTATCAAGTAGTCATCATATTGAGCTAATAGCGTTCATAACATGTGCATCTGCTCCTGCAATAGATCATCACCTAGCGGTGCATTAAGGACATAATTCTTCTATGCACAATGAGGATAAACCTCGGATCACGGATCCAATCCGCATCATTGCTACTAACATCTTTCAACATAATTTTCTCTAGGAACATATCAAAATAAACAATATGAAAGCAACAACGCGAGCTATTGATCTACAACATAATTTGCAAAATACTACCGAGGACTAAGTTCATGATAAATTTAAGTTCGATTAATCATATTACTTAGAACTCCCACTTAGGCAGAGACATCTCTCTAGTCATCTAAGTGATCACGTGATTCATATCAACTAAACCATGTCCGATCATCCGTGAGATGGAGTAGTTTTCAATGGTGAACATCACTATGTTGATCATATCTACTATATGATTCACGCTCGATGAGGAGTCTGGATTGGGGGTGTCCGGATAGCGAACTATCACCGTTGGCGGACTCACGGACTATGAAGATACAAGATTGAAGACCCGTCCGTGTCCGGATGGGACTTTCCTTGGCGTGGAAGGCAAGCTTGGCGATCTGGATATGTAGATCTCCTACCATTGTAACCGACTCTGTGTAACCCTAACCCTATCCGGTGTCTATATAAGCCGGAGGGTTTTAGTCAAATGGGACGAACAACAATCATACCATAGGCTAGCTTCTAGGGTTTAGCCTCTCGATCTCGTGGTAGATCCACTCTTGTACTACCCATATCATCAATATTAATCAAGCGGGGTAGGGTTTTACCTCCATCGAGAGGGCGAACACAGGTAAAAACATCGTGTCCCTTGTCTCCTGTTACCATCCGCCTAGGCATGATTCGGGACCCCTACCGAGATCCGCGGTTTGACACCGACATTGGTGCTTTCATTGAGAGTTCCTGCTTGCGTCGCTGTCGGGAAGGATGCCTCATCCGTCTTTAAAAAGCGGCACCGTTGCTAAAGGAGCTTTGGCCACGGCCAAACTCTCCGACTAAGCGGTTTTCTTATGACCGCTGTTACGGCCGCCAGCAAGCGATGACTTCTCGGGTCATCGAAAGCAATCTTCACGTTAACTTCGGAACTTCGCCGAGCAGTTAGATCGATGGAGCTCTCTTCCTTGAAGCAAGCTCTTGGATGCGCGCGCGCATGCCACTGGGAGTCGCTTCTGAGACTATGATCAGATTGGGCCTAAAACCGATCGAGAGAGATCAACTCTCCCGGGCTACCCTGCGTTGTTGTGGTAGAGGAACAATCTGGCGACTCTTCTCCTACCTTAAGGACTAGCTATGTCGGATTCTGACCCCTCCATGCGGATTCCCGGAGGAGGACCTCCTCAAGCCCTGAACTTAAAGTCGGGCAGCGGGCTAGATTCATTGGACAACCTCCAGAACCCAAGCTTCCAAGTTGGAAACTTCTTGGCCCTGAATCTTAGATCGGACGGGGTTGAATTTAATTCCACCCGCCCACCCAAACATAGCGATCTATCCCAAATCCGGCAGAGCCGGTGAAGCGATTACATCATTCTTGGGCGATTCCTCCTGGTTATGGACAGGATAAAGGATTGCCTTGAGGAGGCGCAATCTCATTCTTACGCAATAATTGCACGGACAAGGGAATCCTAAGCGCCATAAGTCATCATTGAAATTACGCTTCGCTGACTTGGCGTCCATAATCTGAAAATCTTGCTTGCGATGGAAGCGCTGGAAAACGAAATCAAATTTTGGGATAATCCGGCCCCGAATCGACCCTAGTCCAAAATAAAAGGTGCATCATCACGGGCACTGGGTTACATACCAAAAAGCAAAAAAAACCCCAAAGGGCATGGAACCGTCTTTGGAGGGATGGCTCAATGGACCTGCAAAATTCATAGCAGAGCGCCACTCCAACTCATAGCCTTAGAGCATGTTGGATACTCGGCGGAGGCCAAAAGTGGCGAAAAGCTCTTAGCTCGAGCACCAGCCCAGCAATACCGGTATGGTATTAACAGTCTTGAGACTTTCGCATCAAATAATATCGAAGCGAACACTCCATGACCTTGCGAAGTCTACGAGATAGCAACAATAAATCCATGGGTAACACGGCTATTACCTTTAACGCAGTGGCGAACCTAAATTCGAACAGCCGAGCACCAGCCGCATTGGTCCTCAGTCCAATAGTGGGCGGCTTCGCCTTACCAAAGTACTCATGGATGGCGGCAGTTAAACCTCATCTGAGAAACCCTTGAAAAATGGAAATAGGCTGGAGCCGCATTGAGCAAAGCGGCACAACCTTTAGAGGAATAATCCGATCGGGAAGCATCTTTGTCTGGGAAAGATCACACTAGATGTGGTGTTACGCGCGCGGACAATTATAGGTCGAGAGGTCACATTCCAAGTGGCCCGTTCGTGGCGGATACCACGCTCTATTAGAGGCGAGAGGCATTCACAATTTTCAAGCTATACCCCATTACGGGTACATGAAGCTCAAAATGCGGACCACGGAATTATCACTCTCGCTAGTGACCGGACATAGCGCTCGCGTCGAAAATAAAACAACCGCACTTGCCCTTGAGGCACTATCAAAGCCCTAGCGGCGGAGGAACTCCTTCTTTGCGCTCCACGGTGAAACGAGGGCGATGTGATACTCGATAAGAGATCCAAGTCCACCTCTTTTAAACGGCGAGATGAAATAGTCAAATTCCAAGTCCATCCAGCGGACCCTACAAAAGCGGCCTCCATCGGGGCACAATTAAACCTGATGTGGGCCTTGCACTAAGAAAATTCCTCGCGAAAATTGGACATTTTGCTGGCACCCTCGAGACATGCGAGGAATCCCGCATTGGTGGCGAGCACAGCCTAAATATCCTAAAAGTTCAAGCCGGTCAAACAAGCTCTTGGCGTTTCTCGAACCCAAGAGACATGCCATGGGAGAGGAGCTAGCTAAACTATTGGAGGCGGATTCATCGGAGATATTAAACATCGGACTGGCTAGCAAACTGGTAATGGTACCAAGAAGGACAAATCCTGGCGCCTATGTGTCGATTTTAAGGACCTTAACAAGGCTTGCCCAAGGATCCCTTCCCCTCCCGCATCGATCAAATTATCGGCGCTACCGCGAGACACGATTCATTGTGTTTCCTCGGCGCATACTCGGCTACCACCAAATTAAGATGGCGAGAGCCAGACCAAGCCGCAGCGGCATTCATCCTCCATCAACCCATTCTGCTTCAACACAATGCCCTTTGGGCTCAAAAACGCCGGCGCAACATATCAGCGCATGATTCAGACATGTCAGCAAACCAGATCGGCAAAATAGTGGAGGCATCGTGAGGCGATGTGGTCGTCAAATCCAAGCATGTCGAAACCCTAATCGACGACTTGAGGCTCACATTCGATAATCTCCGAACATATGACATCAAGCTCAACCCGAAAAAATGCGTTTTGGGCCGGCGGAAAGCTCTTAGGCTTCATTGTATCCGGTAGAGGAATTGAAGCAAACCCAGCCAAGATCGAGCTCTGTCACAATTGGATATCCCCAAAGACCTCAAACAAATACAAAAATTATTTGGATGCGTGGCGGCTCTAAGCGCTTTATCTCCAACAGGAGAAAAGGCATTACCCTTTATCGCCTCCTCCGTTGCACGAACACTTCAGTGGGCGGATGCTGCCATGACGGACTCGAAGAAATCAAAGCCATATTGGCAACAAATCCGGTCTGGCGGCGCCCAACATGGGCGAACCAATGCTATTATACATCGCAGCAACCCATCAAGTTGTAAGCGCGGTGCTCGTTGTCGAGCGAAAGCGGACGGACACAAGTTCCCTCTCCAAAACCAGTTTACTCGTGTCCCTTGTCCTAACTCCATGCAAGTCACGGTACCGCATTATCAAAAGATAGCATACGCGGTGTTCATGGCATCCGGAAGCTGCGACACTACTTTCAAGAGTGTTCGATATGATAGCCTCGAAGTACCTCTTAATGACATTATAAACAACATGACATAGCGGGCGGATTGCTAAATGGGCCATTGAGCTCCTCCCGTTCGACATAACCTACAAGCCACGGCGAGCTATTAAGTCGCAAGTTTTGGCTGACTTCATCGCGAATGGACTGAAGCGAACTCCCTAAAAATGCGGCGCATATTCAAGCTGGATCATACTTGACGGCTCCAAAATGTTGGCGGCTGGGGGCTGGCGTCGTTCGGCGTCCCCAACCGGAATCTGAGTCCAATCGTACTTCAAATAATGTACGGACTCCAACAACGCGGCGAATCGAGGCCCTTCTACATGGTCTCCGGATGGCGGTCTCCATGGGCATTCAGCGCCTAGAGGTGCGGGGATTGAACCTCGCGATATCCCAAATAAATGGGGACTTTGATGCCAAGGATCCGAAAATGGCAGCTTATCGCAATGCCGTCCTAAAAATGTCATTTCGGTTTGAGGGCTCGAATTTCACCATATAGCCGGGATAACAACAAGGCAGGCGAGGCGTGTTGTGCGCATTGGCGCATAAGCGCGATCCGTCCCCAACATCTTCCTAGAGGCTTTTCAAGCCATCCAGTACTATGGGAGGGAGAGTCGGAAATAACAACCGGACCCAACCACCTGCCCCACCGAACATTCCGACATAGTTGGTGGTCCGCTGCGAAATAACACCGTCGACCCATGCAATAATGGCGGTCATCGCCCGTGGGACAGAACCATTCTAGCCTACCTAACTAGGCAGGAACTTCCGAGGACCAAAAGCGAGGCCCGCTGCATAGTCTGCGGCGGTCTAAAGCCTATAAGGTCCATGAGGAGAGCTTTATAAGAAAAGCACAACGGAGTCCTTCAAGGTGTATCTCCGAAGAGGAGGCGGAATCTCTGGCTGAAATTCATGCGGACTCGGTGGGCACCATGCACTTGGCCGGGCCCTTGTAGGCAAGGCCTTCCGTACAAGTTTTATTGGCCGGCGGCCAGGCGGATCTCGGGACTTAGTCCAGCGATGTGTCGGTTGCCAGCTCTTTGCTAATCAAAGCCACATGCCACCCACCACCCTCAAAACTATACCCATCACTGGCCCTTGGCGGTCAGGGGCTTGACATGGTTGGACCCTTAAAGGAGGAACCCACAAGCAAAAATACCTATTGGTCATGGTGGATAAATTCACCAAATGGATAGAGAGCCAAGCACAGTAAAAGCGGCGAATCCGGACGGTGATAGACTTCATATCGGGGGTAGTACACCGTTCTGGCGTCCCCATAGCATCATCGCGATAGCAGCACGAACTTCACGGCCGGCGAGGTTAAACTCTGGTGCAAAACATGGGCATCAAGCTCGACTACGCTTGATCTATCACCCCCAAACTAATGGTCAAGTCGGCGAGCAAGCGGTCTAATCATGGCGGCATTAAACCCGGACTAGTGCGGTCCCTCAAGGAATCTAACACGCATTGGGTAGAGAGCTCGACTCCGTACTCACTGGGGGCTGCGGACCACGCTGAATCACACTACGGATTCACACCATTTTTTATGGTATCTGGTTGAGGCGGTTTGCCTGCGACATAATTCATGACTCACCTCGGCGTGCGCGTATGCGAAGAAAGAAAGCCGAGCTCGATCGGCGGGATAACTGGGCGCCTTGGAGGAGGAGCATGGCGTGGCAAAGCTTCGTTCCGCATTCTATCAACAGCGAGCTCGAAGATATCAAAGCGAGGAAATGCGGTAGCTTACAATGTTGGCGAACAAGTTCTCGCTGCGACAAGAAAAGGACAAACTCAAGCCCAAATGGGAGGGTCCCTTCATCATCGACCAAGTCTGATCGGTGGGCGTACCGTCTGCAAAGCGCATCGGATAACCGACTCGAGCGAACCCATGGAGCAGCCCATCTCCGAAGATTCTCGCCTAGCGCGGATTACGAGTTCGTCTCCTTCCTCCGTCTATATTTTATACTTTAAGCTGTCTTTTATTTCTCTCCTTCTCCCTCCTTTTTCCGAAGCGTTAAAGGCTCGTTTAGCGTGTTCGCACACACTTGGCGCTATCGCGCTCATTATACAGGGGCTTCTTTAGCGAAGCTTATTTATCTGAGCTTTATGCCCAACACCGTGTCACACTTCGCATGTACCTTTTATTCACCATTATATGCATCGATATGACTTAAGTTTTGGCCAAGCTGGGCTGCTGGCTCATGCTTACCCTACGTTCCCGATTGTTCGGCTAGGTGGTAAAGGAGCACCTCTGCGATTTTACCGCCGGTCGGCAGACGTGTACCTCGGTAGGTGAAGCGAAAGCTAGCGTTCTTAAGGGAATATTCGGTCGGTGAACTAAAAGGCGATTTTTATTTTCATTTATCTGCCCCGGATGCTTTTACGCTTTTTACTTGGTCCGGACATGCACTTTGGGGCATGCCTCGAGAAAGGAACCCTAAGGAACTATTCTCCTAAAAGATGTTTCTTACTAACCATGTAATATAACATAACTAGTTGGGCACTTATGCGATAAAGCACTCATGACCCCTACGCTTTGGTCTCCACGCATGCCCGGTTTTACATAACCGTGAGGTATTCGGACACACTCCGGACTATTGGGTCCCGAGCTTGAAGCGAAAAGGTCCGCTTCGACAAGCGATTTACAATCCGGCTAGAAGGCATTTTACATGTCATTTTAAATTACATAGTCAAATTGGTGATTGTATTCCTCTTCAATGCCATCTAATAGGCTGTCTAGTTCTGATCCTGCTTTGGGAATACTGCGGCCAACTCTACTTAGCCGTACACTAAGCTCACGGGGATCTCCTTCCGTCGGGCCCCTGAGTCCGACCTCGGCCATGTGGTTTAGGTCATGCCGTGTACTGCGTCTTCACCATGGCCCAGGCCTCCTGGCGCCTTGACGATAGGCGATATCTTGATAGTCGGAGCGCGCCGTGCTCCTGAAGCTTCTCTGCAAGCTCTCCAAGGCCTTGAGGCGGGGAGATAGATAGCCACAAGGCACAGGCGATGCCTTTCATCACTGCCGAACTTCGTTAAATGCGGTTGCAATAACTTCGGGAAGAAGGTCATCCGTGGGCGGGCATTTCCTCTAAGGCGACCCATGAGCATACCCACGGACATAACTTTCTGTTAATTGACTTCCTCGCGAACTCTTTTTCAAAGTTCGCTCAAGCACTTACTATAAATGCAGCTGACGAAGTCGCCGATTTCTCCTTCACTGGTCGGGACAGTGGGCATGAACATCCTTTAGTTCCTCACCCGGTGGGTGTTGGCATCTTGGAGATTATTTTCTCTTGCCTCACCCTTGTAAGCACATTCTCGCCAGCCTTCAACTTGCGCAGAGCTGTTGCTTGTCCGGATCTAGTCAAGCGCCATCTGCAATATTATTGTCAGATTTACACACACCGCACTTCACAAACTACTTATCTTTTGAAGCATATATTACAGAGGGGTCTCATGGCTCCCCTGTGGCGGCTAGTGCAGCCTCAAGTTGGGCCTTGCATTCTTCAAGCTCACAGGACAGTCGGGTATTCTTTTTGTAAGATCCTGCATAACAAATGATCCTTAAATCAGTTATTCTAACTATTTTAAGTCTCGGGGCTATTGGCATATATAACGTCAAATTTCCTCACCCGTATGTCCTTTACATCTTTGCTCTGTGGCTCTGGCTAGACCATCTTGGCGGCGCAGTCTTGCATCTCCCGAATTGAAGGCATTCAATGCCTCTTGGGAGAAACATCGTCCTGAAGAACTGTCCGGCGGCTCTGTGATTCATGGCGCTCCCCACCTCGGAGTTGGTGGCGGACAATCTGTCGGCATCCTCAGCCATCGGGCGTCCGGCGCCGCCTCGTGCTCGCCTCCGCTTGGACCCGGCTTTGGAGCACGGCTGGCGGGCTCGATTAGCAACCTCTCCGGACCTGATCGGCGGCGCTCTTTTTCCTTAAAGAGCACTAAGCGTTAATCGCCTTCAGGAATCAATCACAGGAATATGGTGACAGCGCCATACCGTTCGGCGGCGTTTGATCGGACCTCACTTCTTTTTGCTGCGAGGCCGTCGCCTTGTTGGCTAGCCGCCCGCGTCTTTCGGCCTCCTGCCTCGAAGGCACCCTCTGCGAAACACCATTGGTATCGGTGATAAAAAATAAGCGCGGATGGGTCATTATCGAGTATTGGGGCCTCGGTCTCGATTACTGTGAGGTGGAAGTATACAGGGTGTCGGCGTAATGGCAACAAGGCATTATCGATGCTCAATTGGTGAAATACCCCATCAATCAGCTCCACCAATATGTCGGATCCTCTTGGGAGGCGGATCGAGAACCCCGGATCCTCGGGTTGTGGAAGCGGGCTGTTTATGTCTTTTACGGCTGGCGCAGTTCTGCGTCAAAATCACAAAATGGGATACCTAACCATGGGAATACGGATCGGATGTGCAAAAAATGTTCGCTTACCCGGCTTGAGGATTGTTCATAGAAAATCCGTTCAATGGGTGACACGGAGAAAATCTTCCTCTTCTCCCTTATGCAGTAGCGGACAAGGTCTTCACGGATCGGTGACCGATCCGGCCCTCTCGGCCATGACGGGTGGCATCGTCCTCCCATTGAAATCCCATGGGGTGGCCCCTATCTTGGGCGCTGCACCCCGCATAATACATGTGGCCATGACACGATCATGGTCAGTCCGGAATAAGCTAACAATCTTATTCGGCTCATCGGGTAAAGGGCGTCCTGTCGTCTTCCCCTACAGGAGCTCATGGCGCCAACTCAGGCGTTTCTTCAAAGGAGCATTGCTGAACTCTGGGAGACCGATCGAGCAGGATCCGGCGATGGGGCGTCTTCTATATAAAACCATTCGAAGGCCGGTCTTGGGGCCTTCTTCGGGCTTCGGATAGATATCCGGTCCGGCGATCGCCATAGCTTCGGCTCCACTTGATATATTGACCCCTCATGAGAGCGGGGTACAAGGCAGAATAATCTCTTCCACAGCGCAAAATGAGCCTCGGCGCCCAAGAACAGTTCGCAAAGGGCCACGAAGCCCGTGATGTGCAAAATGGAGGAAGCGTAAGGTGGTACTGGCTGGAGGCCTTAAACTCAAGAGCCCGGAGAAAGCGGATGAATTGGAAATCGAGTCCTCTTACTAGATAAGAGACAAAGCATACCCGCTCTCCTTTGGAGGGATCGGGGACACTCTCCGCTTGCTTTCCGCCCTTATAGGTGGCGAGTCGGCTCGAACCGGAACCATGAAGGCGGGGAAGAAATCCCTTGGTTTGGAGTGTCACTAGCTCGCTATCTGGGGTGAGCATCTCTCCCAATTTCAGGCTGAGGAAGGGGGCCGAGAGAGGAGCCAGCGTCAGCTGTCCATGATGGAATGGATTTTTTGTCGAGCGCTCGATGGCTTCGCGGAGGGATGGTGTAACTCAGATCTAGATCCTCGTCCATTTTATAGGCGGCTCATTTGCAGCTAGGGGATAAGTGCAAAAATACCTGGCTTTTCGCATTCATTCAAACCGTGCAAGATGGCCATTATTGGGCGTGGAAGCCAAGGGCGCAACATTTATCGAAGCGGACACTATTAAACAAGTATATGGAATTTGGAGAAGAACCGCCTCGCAATGCGAAGACAATCTCGGCGCGGACTCATCGCCATTGAAGCCTGGTTAGGGGCTCTTGAGGAGTCTGGATTAGGGGTGTCGGATAGCGAACTATCACCGTTGGCGGACTCTGGACTATGAAGATACAAGATTGAAGACTTACGTCCCGTGTCGGATGGGACTTTCCTTGGCGTGGAAGGCAAGCTTGGCGTCTGGATATGTAGATCTCCTACCATTGTAACCCGACTCTGTGTAACCCTAACCCTATCCTGTGTCTATATAAACCGAAGGGTTTTAGTCCGTGGGACGAACAACAATCATACCATAGACTAGCTTCTAGGGTTTAGCCTCTCGATCTCGTGGTAGATCCACTCTTGTACTACCCATATCATCAATATTAATCAAGCGGGAGTATGGTTTTACCTCCATCGAGAGGGCGAACACAGGTAAAACATCGTGTCCCTTGTCTCTGTTACCATCCGCCTAGGCGCATAGTTCGGGACCCCCTACCGAGATCCGCGGTTTGACACCGACACTTTCGACCTTTCGGTCTCCGTGTTCGAGGCCATATGTGTATATGCTAGGCTCGTCAAGTTTAACTTGAGTATTCGCGTGTGCAACTGTTTTGCACCGTTGTATTTGAGCGTAGAGCCTATCACACCCGATCATCACGTGGTGTCTCGGTACGAAGAACTTTAAATAGTGATTGCATACTCGGGGAGAACACTTCTTGATAATTAGTGAGAGATCATCTTAAAATACTCTTTGTCAATCAAAGCAAGATAAGATGCATAAAGGATAAACATCACATGCAATCAATATAAGTGATATGATATGTCCATCATCATCTTGTGCTTGTGATCTCCATCTCAGAAGCACCGTCGTGATCACCATCGTCACCGGCCGCGACACCTTGATCTCCATCGTAGCATCGTTGTCGTCTCGCCAAACTTATGCTTCTCGACTATCGCTACGCTTAGTGATAAAGTAAAGCATTACAGAGCGATTGCATTGCATACAATAAGCGACAACCATATGGCTCCTGCCGATTGCCGATAACTTCGGTTACAAAACATGATCATCTCATACAATAAAATATAGCATCACATCTTGACCATATCATATCACAACATGCCACTGCAAAAACAAGTTAGGCGTCCTCTACTTTGTTGTTGCAAGTTTTTACGTGGCTGCTACGGGCTTAGCAAGAACGTTCTTACCTACGCATCAAAACCACAGCGATAGTTCGTCAAGTTAGTGCTGTTTAACCTTCGCAAGGACCGGGCGTAGCCACTTTTCAGTTCAACTAAAGTTGGAGCCGACACCCTTGAGCCACTACATGTGCAAAAGCACGTCGGTAGAACCAGTCTACGCATAAGCGTCAGCGTAATGTCGGTCAGGCCGCTTCATCCAACAATACCGCCGAACCAAAGTATGACATGCTGGTAAGCAGTATGACTTGTATCGCCCACAACTCACTTGTGTTCTACTCGTGCATATAACATCAACGCATAAAACCTAGGCTCGGATTGTTGGAAATATGCCCTAGAGGCAATAATAAATAAGTTATTATTATATTTCCTTGTTCATGATAATCGTTTATTATTCATGCTATAATTGTATTGACCGGAAACAGCAATACATGTGTGGATACATAGACAACACCATGTCCCTAGTAAGCCTCTAGTTGACTAGCTCGTTGATCAATAGATGGTTACGGTTTCACGACCATGGACATTGGATGTCATTGATAGCGGATCACATCATTAGGAGAATGATGTGATGGACAGAACAATCCTAAGCATAGCACAAGATCGTGTAGTTCGTTTTGCTAGAGCTTTTCCAATGTCAAGTATCTCTTCCTTAGACCATGAGATCGTGCAATTCCGGATACCGTGGGAGTGCTTTGGGTGTATCAAAGCGTCTGGCGTAGCGGGTGACTATAAAGGTGCACTACGGTATCTCCGAAAGTGACCATTGGGTTGACGGATCGAGGCTGGGATTTGTCCTCCATGTAAGCGGAGAGGTATCTCTGGGCCCTTTCGGTAGGACATCATCATAATGTGCACAATGTGACCAAGGGGTTGATCACGGGATGATGTGTTCGGGCGAGTAAAGAGACTTGCGATAGCGAGATTGAACAAGGTATCGGTATCCGAAGCGATCGAATCTCGGGCAAGTACAATACCGCTAGACAAAGGGAATTGAATACGGGATCGATTGAGTCCTTGACGCCGTGGTTCGTCCGATGAGATCATCGTGGAACATGTAGGAGCCAACATGGGTATCGGATCCGCTGTTGGTTATTGACGGGAAACGTCTCGGTCATGGACGCTTTGTTAGGAGCGTTGCGAAAATTAAAATTTTTCCTACGGTTTCACCAAGATCCATCTATGAGTTCTACCATGCAGCGAGTAGCGAGAGAGTTTGCATCTACATACCACTTGTAGATCGAATACGGGCGTTCTTGAGAGTGGTGATGGCGAAAGCGTTCCCAGCGTGATTCCGATCACCGATGACCAAAATCTTGAAAGGACAGCACCTCCGTGTTCAACACACGTCACGGGGCGATGGCGTCTCCTCCGTCTTGATCAGCAAGAGTGAAGGAGAGGTTGAAGAAGACAATCCCAATGGCAGCCTGCGACGGCGTGGTGCAGCTTGTCTGATAGTTCTCTGCGAGGCCGCCAAGCTTGCGTGAGAAAGAGAGGTGTTGGGAGGGAGGGCTGCGCCTACAACTATGTTGGCAGCCCCCCCACCCCTCTATTTATAGGAGGAGAGGGTCAGGGGGCCGGCCCTCTAGGGCAAACCCTAGGGGCGGCCAAGGAGGAGGGAGGAGGTGGCTTGCCCCCAAGCTGAGGCGCCCCTTTGGGTTCCTCCTCCTCCCAAACCCTAGGCGCATGGGCCTGGGTGGGGCGCACCCAGCCCACCAGGGCTGGTTCCCTCTCCACTTAGCCCATGTGGCCCCAGGAGAGGTGGCCCTCCGGTGGACCTCGGAACCCTCCGGTGGCCCGGTACTTTACAGTATACCACGAAACTTCCCGGAGTCCGTTTAACCACTTTCCATATATAAATCTTTACCTCAGGACCATTCCAGGAACTCCTCGTGACGTCAGGGATCTCATCAGGGACTCCGAACAACATTCGGTAATCACATACTTGTCTTCCTATTAACCCTAAGCGTCACAGAACCTTAAGTGTGTAGACCCTACGGGTTCGGGAGACATCTGAGACATGACCGAGACTACCTCAAGTCAATAACCAACAGCGGGATCTGGATACCCATGTTGGCTCCCACATGCTCCTCGATGTTGTCATCGGATGAACCACGATGTCAAGGGTTCAAGCAACCCGTATTCTATTCCCTTTGTCCGAGACGGTATGTTACTTGCGAGACTTCGATCGTCGGTATCCCAATACCTCGTTAGTCTCGTTACCGGCAAGTCACTTTACTCGTACCGCAATGCATGATCCGTGACGGACACTTGGTCACTTTGAGCTCATTATGATGATGCATTGCGAGTGGGCCCGGTGATACCTCTCCGTCATACGGATGACAAATCCAGTCTCGATCCGTGTCAACCCAATGGTCACTTCCGGAGATACATGAGTGCACCTTTATAGTCACCCGATTACGTTGTGGCGTTTGATACACCAAAGCACTCCTCGGTATCGGGAATTGCACGATCTCATGGTCTAAGGAAGAGATACTTGACATTGGAAAAGCTCGACAAAGCGAACTACGATCTTGTGCTATGATTAGGATTGGGTCTTGTCCATCACGTCATTCTCTAATGGCGTGATCCGTTATCAATGACATCGATGTCCATAGTCGAGGAAACCATGACTATCTGTTGACCAACGAGCTAGTCAACTAGAGGCTTACTAGGGGCGTATTGTAGTCTATGTATTCACCGTGTATTCGATTTCCGGATAATCTGATTATAGCATGAATAAAGACAATTATCATGAACAGGAAATATAATAATAATGCTTTTATTATTGCCTCTAGGGCATATTTCCAACATGCTTGTCTCCCGAACCCGTAGGTCTACACATAAGGTTCGGTGGCGCTAGGGTTATATAGGAAGCTTGTATGTGGTTGCGAATGTTGTTGAGTCCGGATGAGATCCGGACGTCACGAGGAGTTCGGAATGGTGGGAGGTAAAGATTTATATATGGGAAGTCCTGTTTTGTAGTAGGAAAAGTTTGAGGCGATATCGGTAATGTCTGGGACCACGGGAGGGTCAGGGGTCCTCAAGTGGGGCCACCTGCCCGGAAGGTTGCGTGGGCCAAGTGTGGGAGGAACCAGCCCCAAAGGGGCTGGTGCGCCCCACAAAGGGGCCCAAGGCGCAGAGATGGGTGGGAGGGGCAAACCCTAGTCGAGATGGGCCCTAAGGCCCATCTAGTGGCGCCTCCTCTCCCTCCTCTTGGCGCCCCCAAACCCATCTAGGGCTGGCCGCCACCCCTAGGGGTGGAAACCCTAGAAGGGCGCAGCCCTCCCTTCCCCTATATATGAGGCCACAGGGGCTGCCCATAACACGACGAGCCTCCTCTCCGGTAGCAGCCTGCCTCTCCTCCTCCTCCTCTCCCTTGGTGCTTGGCGAAGCCTGCGGGATGCCACGCTCCTCCATCACCACCATGCCGTTATGCTGCTGTTGGATGGAGTCTTCCTCAACCTCTCCCTCTCTCCTTGCTGGATCAAGGCGTGGGAGGCGTCACGGGCTGTGCGTGTGTTGAGCAGCGGAGGTGCCGTCCGTTCGGCACTTGATCATCGGTGATCTGAATCACGGCAAGTCGACTCCTTCAACCCCGTTCACATGAGCGCTTCCGCAACGATCTACAAGGGTATGTAGATGCACTCTCCTTTCCCTCGTTGCTAGTTTCTCCATAGATAGATCTTGGTGACACGTGGGAAAATTTTGAATTTACGCTTCGTTCCCCAGCAGTGGCATCATGAGCTAGGTCTATTGCGTAGATTCTTTGCGAGTAGAACACAAAGTAGTTGTGGGCGTTGATGATGTTCAATATGCTTACCGTTACTAGTCCAATCTTGTTTGACGGTATTGTGGGATGAAGCGGCCCGGACCGACCTTACGTACTCTTCGTGAGGCGAGTTCCACCGGTGACATGCACTTGGTGCATAAGGTGGCTAGCGGTGCAGTCTCTCCACTTTAGTCGAAAGCGGATTCGATGAAAGGGTCCTTATGAAGGGTAAATAGCAATTGGCATATCACGTTGTGGTTTTGCGTAGGTAGGAAGCGTTCTTGCTAGAAACCCAAAGCAGCCACGTAAAACATGCAAACAACAATTAGAGGGCGTCTAACTTGTTTTTGCAGGGTATGCTATGTGATGTGATATGGCCAAGAAGAATGTGATGAATGATATGTGATGTATGAGATTGATCATGTTCTTGTAATAGGATTCACGACTTGCATGTCGATGAGTATGACAACGGCGAGAATATAGGAGTTGTCTTTATTTATTGTATGACCTGCGTGTCATTGAACAACGTCATGTAATTACTTTACTTTATTGCTAACGGTAGCCATAGTAGTAGAAGTAATAGTTGGCGAGACAACTTCATGAAGACACGATGATGGAGATCATGATGATGGAGATCATGGTGTCATGCGGTGACAATGATGATCATGGAGCCCGAAGATGGAGATCAAAAGGAGCAATATGATATTGGCCATATCATGTCACTACTATATAATTGCATGTGATGTTTATTATGTTTATGCATCTTGTTTACTTAGAGCAGCGGTAGTAAATAAGATGATCCCTTACAAATTTCAAAGTGTTCTCCCTAAGCGTGCACCGTTGCTACAGTTCGTAAACTTCTAAGCACCACGTGTTAATCGGGTGTGATGGATTCTTACGTTCACATACAGCGGGTGTAAGCAAGATTTACCTGCGAAACATAGGGTTAACCAGCGAGCCTAGCATGTGAAGACATGGCCTCGGAACACGGAGACCGAAAGGTCGAGCATGAGTCGTATAGTAGATCGATCAACATGAAGATGTTCACCGATGATGACTAGTCCGTCTCACGTGTTGATCGGACACGGCCTAGTTGATTCGGATCATGTAATCACTTAGATGACCGGAGGATGTCTATCGAGTGGGAGTTCATAAGATGAACTTAATTATCCTGAACATAGTCAAAGACCTTTTGCAAATTATGTCCGGCTCGCGCTTTAGTTCCATTGTTTAGATATGTTCCTAGAGAAATATAGTTGAAAGTTGAAAGTAGCGATTATGCGGACGGTGAAAGCTTATGTCCTTAATGCACGCTCGGTGTGATGAACCCCAAGCGTCGTTTGTGGATGTTGCGAACATCGGACATACGTTTTGATAACTACATGATAGTTCGGTTAAGCGGTTTAGAGTTGAGGCACCAAAGGCGTTTTGAAGCGTCGCGGAACATATGAGATGTTTCGATGGCTGAAATTGGGATTTCGGGCTCGTGCCCGTCAAGAGGTATGAGACCTCCGGCGATTTTCTTAGCACGCAAACTAAGGAGAAAAGCTCATATCATTGAGCTTGTGCTCGGATTGTCGAGTGCAACAATCACTTGAATCGAGTGGGAGTTGATCTTCCGGATGAGATAGTGATGTTTCTCCATAGTCATTGCCACCAAGCTGCTAGAGCTTCGTGATGAACTATAACATATCGGGATAGATCGATGATCCTTGAGGTATTAGCGTTGTTTGACATCGCGAAAGTAGAAATCAGAAGGAGCATCAATTGTTGATGGTTGGTGAAACCACTAGTTTCAAGAAGGGCAAGGGCAATAAGGGATACTTCACGAAATGGCAAATCAGCTTCTTTGCTCGATGAAGAAACCGAGGTTGAACCCAAACCGAGACTAAGTGTTTACGAGATAAGGGAACAGCCCTTTGGAGTAGAATTACCCTAGATACTTGGTAGATAAGAAGGCGGGCAAGGTCGATAGAAGTATATTTGATATACATTATGTTAATGTGTACTTTACTAGTACTCCTAGTAGCACCGAATTATTAGATACGGTTCGGTTGCTAAATGTTGGTAACTTCGAAATAAAAGCTACGGAATAAAAGGAGACTAGCTAAAGGTGAGTGACGATATGTGTTGGAATTGTTTCCAAGGTTGATATGATCAAACATCGCGCTCCTCTACCATCAAGATTAGTATTAAACGAATAATTATCATTTGGTGTTGAGCATAGACATGATTGGATTATGTCTATACTTGTCTGATTATTCATTTAAGGAGAATAATGGTTACTCTATTTATTTGAATAATACCTTGATGGTCTTGCACCTAAAATGGTTTATTGAATCTCGATCGTAGTGATACATTTTCATGCCAAAAGATATAAGATAGTAATGATAGTACCACTTACTTGTGGCACTTGCCATGTAAGTCATATTGGTGTAAAAGCATGAAGAAGCTCCATGTTGATGGATCTTTGGACTCACTCGTTTTTGAAAAGTTTGAGACATGCGAACCATGTCTATTGGTGTATATGCATGAAGAAACTCCATGCAAATGGACCGTTTGGACTCACTTGATTTTGGATCACTTGAGACATGCAAATCATACCACATGGGCAAGATAGTGAAAAGCCTTGGTTTGATAAGATGGAACAAGATAGCAACTTGTTGGAAGTAACACATTTTGATGTGTGCAGTCCAATGAGTCTTGAGGCATCTGATGAATATCGTTATGTACTTACTTCACAGATGATTGAGTAGATGTTGAGTATATTTACTTGATGAAACACAAGTCTGAATTATTGAATGGTTCAAGCAATTTCAGAGTGAAGTTTAAGATCTTCGTGACAAGAGGATAGAATGTCTATGATATGATCATAGAGATGAATATCTGAGTTCTGAGTTTTGGCACACAATTAAGACATTGTGCAAATTGTTTCACAATAAATACCGCCTAGAACACCATAGTGTGATGGTGTGTCGAACATCATAGTTGCACCCTATTGGATATAGTGCGTACCATGATGTCTCTTATCGAATTACCATTATCGTTCATGGGTTAGGCGTTAGAGACAACCGCACTCACTTTAATAGGGCACCACGTAATTCCGTTGAGATGACACCGTATGAACTATGGTTTAGAAAACCTAAGCTGTCATTTCTTAAAGGTTTGGGGCTGCGATGCTTATGTGGAAAAGTTTGAGGTTGATAAGCTCGAACCAAAGCGGACAAAATGCATCTTCATAGGACACCCAAAGCGGTTGGGTATACCTCCTAATTCAGATCCGAAAGCAATAGGGATTGTTTCTTGAATCGGGTCCTTTCTCGAGGAAAAGTTCGTCTCGAAAAGTTGAGTGGGAGGATGGTGGAGACTTGATGAGGTCATTGAACCGTCACTTCAACAAGTGTGTAGCAGGGCACGGGAAGTTGTTCCGTGGCACCTACACAATTGAAGTAGAAGCTTATGATAGTGATCATGAAGTTTGGATCAAGTCAGCGGCGTACCTCGTGGGGTGACAAGGATCGTACCACTTGAGTGGTACGGTAATCATGTCTTGAAGGTCATGTTGCTAGACAACAATGAACCTCGAGCTATGGAGAAGCGATGGTGGGCCCGATTCCGACAAATGGTTAGAAGCCATGAAATCGAGATAGGATCCATGTATCGAACAAAGCATGGACTTTGGTGGACTTGCCGATGATCGGGAAGCCATTGAGATAAATGGATCTTTAAGAAGAAGGCGGACGTGGGCGGTAATGTCACCGTCTATGAAGCTCTACTTGTGGCGAAGAATTTTCACAAGTTCAAGGAGTTGACTACGATGAGATTTTCTCATTCGTAGCGATGCTTAAATCCGTCGGAATCATGTTAGCATAAGCTGCATTTATGAAATCTGGCGGATGGATGTCAAAATGAGTTTCCTTACCGGTTTTCGTAAGGAAAGGTTGTATGTGATACAATCGGAAAAGTTTTGTCGATCCTAAGGATGCTAAAAGGTATGCTAGCTCAGCGATCCTTCTAAGGACTGGAGTAAGCATCTCGGAGTTGGAATGTGCACTTTGATGAGATGATCAAAGATTTTGGGTTTATACAAAGTTTATGAAAACTTGTATTTCCAAAGAAGTGAGTGGGAGCACTATAGAATTTTGATGAGTATATGTTGTTGACATATGGATGATCGAAATGATGTAGAATTCTGGAAAGCATATAGGGTTATTTGAAGATGTTTTCAATAGAAAACCTGGATTAAGCTACTTGAACATTGAGCATCAAGATCTATGAGGATAGATCAAAAGCGCTCAATAGTACTTTCAAATGAGCACATACCTTGACATAATCTTGAAAGTGTTCAAGATGGATCGATCGAAGAAGGAGTTCTTGCACGAGATGTAAGGTATGAAGTTAAGAGTTAAAGCTCGACCACGGCGAGAAAAGAGAAAGGATGAAGGTCGTCCCTATGCGGACATAGGCTCTATAGTATGCTATCTTTGTGTACCGCTTAGGAAGTGTGCCTTGCCATGAGTCGGTCAAGGGTACAAGAATGATCGAGAATGGATCATTGGACAGTGATCAAAATTGTCCTTGGAGTAAATAAGGACATGTTTCTCGATTATGGAGGTGATAATGAGTTGGCGTAAAGGGTTACGTCGATGCAAGCTTTAACACCTATCCGAGTGACTCGAGAAGCAAACCGGATCGTATAGTGGAGCAACCATTTGGAATAGCTCCAAGTGGAGCATGAAAGCAGCATTTACAATATGACATAGAAATTGCGAAGTACACACGGATCTGAAAGGTTCGAGACCGTTGACTAAAACCTCTCTCACAAGCAAAACATGATCAAACCCAGAACTCATTGAGACTTAATCACATGGTGATGTGAACTAGTTTAAGACACTAGTAACCTCTTTGGATGTTGGTCACATGGCGATGTGACCTATCGATCATTAATCACATGGCGATGTGAACTAGATTATTGACTCTAGTGCAAGTGGGAGACTGTTGGAAATATGCCTAGAGGCAATAATAAATAAGTTATTATTATATTTCCTTGTTCATGATAATCGTTTATTATTCATGCTATAATTGTATTGATAGGAAACAGACAATACATGTGTGGATACATAGACAACACCATGTCCCTAGTAAGCCTCTAGTTGACTAGCTCGTTGATCAATAGATGGTTACGGTTTCCGACCATGGACATTGGATGTCATTGATAGCGGGATCACATCATTAGGAGAATGATGTGATGGACAGACAATCCTAAGCATAGCACAAGATCGTGTAGTTCGTTTTGCTAGAGCTTTTCCAATGTCAAGTATCTCTTCCTTAGACCATGAGATCGTGCAATTCCGGATCCGTAGGAGTGCTTTGGGTGTATCAAGCGTCCTGGCGTAACTGGGTGACTATAAAGGTGCACTACGGTATCTCGAAAGTGACCATTGGGTTGACACGGATCGAGGCTGGGATTTGTCACTCCGTGTAAGCGGAGAGGTATCTCTGGGCCCCTCGGTAGGACATCATCATAATGTGCACAATGTGACCAAGGGGTTGATCACGGGATGATGTGTTACGAGCGAGTAAAGAGACTTGCGTAGCGAGATTGAACAAGGTATCGGTATCCGGCGATCGAATCTCGGGCAAGTACAATACCGCTAGACAAAGGGAATTGAATACGGGATCGATTGAGTCCTTGACATCGTGGTTCATCCGATGAGATCATCGTGGAACATGTAGGAGCCAACATGGGTATCCAGATCCGCTGTTGGTTATTGACGGAGAAACGTCTCGGTCATGCTGCTTGTCTCCCGAACCGTAGGGTCTACACATAAGGTTCGGTGGCGCTAGGGTTATATAGGAAGCTTGTATGTGGTTACGAATGTTGTTGAGTCCGGATGAGATCCGGACGTCACGAGGAGTTCGGAATGGTCGGAGGTAAAGATTTATATATGGGAAGTCTGTTTTGGTAGCAGGAAAAGTTTGAGGCGATATCGGTAATGTCTGGGACCACCGGGGAGGGTCGGAGGGTCCTAAGTGGGGCCACCTGCCCGGAAGGTTGCGTGGGCCAAGTGTGGGAGGAACCAGCCCCAAAGGCTGGTGCGCCCCAAGGGCCCAAGGCGCAGAGATGGGTGGGAGGGCAAACCCTAGTCGAGATGGGCCCTAAGGCCCATCTGAGTGGCGCCTCCTCTCCCTCCTCTCTTGGCCGCCCCCAAACCCATCTAGGGCTGGCCGCCACCCCTAGGGGTGGAAACCCTAGAAGGGGCGCAGCCCTCCCTTCCCCTATATATGAGGCCACAGGGGCTGCCCATAACACACGAGCCTCCCTCTCCGAGGCGCAGCCTGCCTCTCCTCCTCCTCCTCTCCCTTGGTGCTTGGCGAAGCCTGCGGGATGCCACGCTCCTCCATCACCACCATGCCGTTATGCTGCTGTTGGATGGAGTCTTCCTCAACCTCTCCCTCTCTCCTTGCTGGATCAAGGCGTGGGAGGCGTCACTGGGCTGTCTCGTGTGTTGAGCAGCGGAGGTGCCGTCCGTTCGGCACTTGATCATCGGTGATCTGAATCACGGCAGTCGACTCCTTCAACCCCGTTCACATGAGCGCTTCCGCTTAACGATCTACAAGGGTATGTAGATGCACTCTCCTTCCCCTCGTTGCTAGTTTCTCCATAGATAGATCTTGGTGACACGTGGGAAAATTTTGAATTTACCTCGTTCCCCAACACGGATGCCCTTGTTGGGAGCGTAGTAATTTCAAAAAATTCCTACGCACATGCAAGATCATGGTGATGCATAACAGCGAGAGAAGAATGTTGTCACGTACCCTCGTAGGCCGTGAAAGAAGCGTTATGACAACGCGGTTGATGTAGTCGTCGTCTTCCGCGATCCGACCAATCCAAGTACGAGCGTCGGCACCTCCAAGTTCAGCACATGTTCAGCTCGATGGCGATCCCGGACTCCGATCCAGCAGGGTGTCGAGGATGAGTTCCGTCGACCTGACAGGCGTGGTGGCGATGATGATGTTCTACCGGCGAGGGCTTCGCTAAGCACGCAGCGATATGACCGGTGGAATATGGTGGAGGGGCACACGCACTGCAGCTAAGGAGCGATCACGAAGATCAACTTGTGTCTATGGGGTGCCCCCTCCTCCGTATATAAAGGAGTGGAGGAGGAGGGCCGACCCTCTCTATAAGGCGCCCTAGGGAGTCCTACTCCCCAGGGAGTAGGATTCCCCCTTTCTAGTAGAACTAGGAGACCTTCCAAGTAATAGGAGTAGGAGAGAAGGAAAGGGAAGGGAGAAGGAGAAGGAAGGAAGAGGCCCCCCCTCCCTAGTCCAATTCGGACTAGTCCATGGGGAGGGGTGCAGCCACCCTTTGGGGCCTTTCTTTCCTTTCCCGTATGGCCCATGAAGGCCCAATACGAATTCCCGTAACTCTCCAGTACTCCGAAAAATACCCGAATCACTCGAAACCTTTCCGATGTCCGAATAAAGTCGTCCAATATATCGATCTTTACGTCTCGACCATTTCGAGACTTCTCGTCATGTCCCCGATCTCATCCGGGACTCCGAACTCCTTCGGTACATCAAAACTCATAATATAACTGTCATCAAAACTCATAAACTCCTTGCATTCACTTAGATTATTTCGAGAGTCTTAAATAGCATGGTAATTTGCTTAAATAATCCTAATATGCTAGGTATTCAAGAATAGTAAAAACTTTCTTATGAGTGTGTTGAATACTAAGAGAAGTTTGATGCTTGATGATTGTTTTGAGACATGGAGGTAGTGATATCAAAGTTGTGCTAGTTGAATAGTTGTGAATTTGAGAAATACTTGTGTTGAAGTTTGCAAGTCCCGTAGCATGCACGTATGGTAAACGTTGTGTAACAAATTTGAAACATGAGGTGTTCTTTGATTGTCCTCCTTATGAGTGGCGGTCGGGGACGGCGATGGTCTTTTCCTACCAATCTATCCCCTAGGAGCATCTTGGCGTAGTGCTTGGTTTTTATGACTTGTAGATTTTTGCAAAAGTATGTGAGTTCTTTATGACTAATGTTGAGTCCATGGATTATCGCACTCTCACCTTTCCATCATTGCTAGCCTCTTGATGCCGTGCATTGCCCTTTCTCACAATGAGAGTTGGTGCAAACTTGGCGGTGCATCAAACCCGTGATATGATCGCTCTTTCACATAAACCTCCTTATATCTTCCTCAAAACAGCCACCATACCTACCTATTATGGCATTTCCAAAGCCATTCGAGATATATTGCCATGCAACTTTCCACCATCCGTTTATCATGACCGTTCATCATTGTCATATTGCTTTGCATGATCATGTAGTTGACATAGTATTTGTGGCAAAGTCACCATTCATAATTCTTTCATACATGTCATTCTTGGTTCATTGCATATCCGGTACACACCTTGGAGGTATTCATATAGGGTCATACTTTGTTCTAGTATCAATTGTAATCATTGAGTTGTAAATAAATAGAAGTGTGATGATCATCATTTTCTAGAGCATTGTCCCAAGTGAGGAATAAAAAAAAAAGGCCCCAAAAATGAGAGAAAAAAGAGAAGGGACAATGTTACTATCCTTTTACCACACTTGTGCTTCAAAGTAGCACCATAATCTTCATGATAGAGAGTCTCTTGTTTTGTCACTTTCATATACTAGTGGGAATTTTCATTATAGAACTTGGCTTGTATATTCCAACAATGGGCCTCCTCAAGTGCCCTAGGTCTTCGTGAGCAAGGAAGTTGGATGCACACCACTTAGTTTCTTTTGTTGACCTTTCATATATTTATAGCTCTAGTGCATCAGTTGCATGGCAATCCCTACTCCTTGCATTGACATCAATCGATGGGCATCTCCATAGCCGTTGATTAGCCTCGTTGATGTGAGACTTTCTTATTTTTGTCTTCTCCATAACCCCCATCATCATATTCTATTCCACCCATAGTGCTATATTCATGGCTCATGCTCATGTATTGCGTGAAGGTTGAAAAAGTTTGAGATTACTAAAGTATGAAACAATTGCTTGGCTTGTCATCGGGGTTGTGCATGATGAGAGCATTCTTGTGTGTGAAAATGGAGCATGACTAAACTATATGATTTTGTAGGGATGAACTTTCTTTGGCCATGTTATTTTGAGAGGACATAATTGCTTAGTTAGTATGCTTGAAGTATTATTATTTTTATGTCAATATTGAACTTTTATCTTGAATTTTTGGATCTGAATATTCATACCATAATTAAGAAGAATTATATTGAAATTATGCCAAGTAGCATTCCACATAAAAAAATGTTTTATCATTTACCTACTCGAGGGCGAGCAGGAATTAAGCTTGGGGATGCTTGATCGTCTCCAACGTATCTATAATTTTGATTGCTCCATGTTATATTATCTTACATTTTGGACATTATTGGGCTTTCTTATTCACTTTTATATTATTTTGGGACTAACCTATTAACGGAGGCCCAGACATTGCTGTTTTTTTGCATATTTGAGTTTCATGAAAAAGAATATCAAGCAGTCCAAGCGGAATAAAACCTTGAGGAGCGTGATTTTGAACAAACATGATCCAACGGGCTTGGACCCTCGTCAAGAAATCAAGCGAGGAAGCCACGAGGTAGAGCGCGCCTTCCACCCTCATGGGCCCCACGTTGCTCCACCGACATACTCCTTCCTCCTATATATACCTCGTACCTCCAAGCGATCGGAATCTGGAGCCAAAACCTAATTCCACCGCAACCTTACATACCCACAAGATCCCATCTTGGGGCTTGTTTCGAGCTCCACGGAGGGCCTCGATCACGAGAGGGCTTCTACATCAACACCATAGCCTCTCCAGGTGAAGTGTGAGTAGTTTACCTCGGGGCCTTGGGTCCATAGTTATTAGCTAGATGGCTTCCTCTCTCTTTTGGATCTCAATACAATGTTCTCCCCTCTCTCGTGGAGATCTATTCGATGTAATCTTCTTTTTGCGGTGTGTTTGTTGAGACCGATGAATTGTGGGTTTATGATCAAGTTTATCTATGAACAATATTTGAATCTTCTGAATTCTTTTATGTATGATTGGTTATCTTTGCAAGTCTCTTCGAATTATCAGTTTGGTTGGCCTACTAGATTGATATTTCTTGCAATGGGAGAAGTGCTTAGCTTTGGGTTCAATCTTGTGGTGTCCTTTCGGTGTGATAGGGGCAGCAAGGCACGTATTGTATTGTTGCCATCGAGGATAACAAGATGGGGTTTTATCATATTGCATGAATTTATCCTCTACATCATGTCATCTTGCTTAAGCGTTACTCTGTTCTTATGAACTTAATACTCTAGATGCATGCTAGATAGCGGTCGATGTGTGGAGTAATAGTAGTAGATGCGGTAGAGTCGGTCTACTTGTCTCGGACGTGATGCCTATATACATGATCATGCCTAGATATTCTCATAACTATGCTCAATTACATTAATTGCTCACGATGTCTGTTCACCCAAGTAAAATACTTATGCTCTTGAGAGAAGCCACTAGTGAAACCTATGGCCCTGGGTCTATCTTCCATCATATTAATCTTCTAACACTTAGTTATTTCCGTTGCTTTTATTTTACTTTGCATCTTTATTATAAAAATACCAAAATATTATCTTATCATATCTATCGGATCTCACTCTCGTAAGTGACCGTGTAGGGATTGACAACCTTATCGCGTTGGTTGGGAGGATTTATTTGTTTGTGTAGGTGCGAGGGACTCATGCGTAGCCTCCTGAGGATTGATACCTTGGTTCTCAAAAAGCTGAGGAAAATACTTACGCTACTTCTGCTGCATCACCCTTTTCTCTTCAAGGAAAACCAGCGCGTGCTCAAGAGGTAGCAGAGCACCTCAACTTCAGAGATCGAGAGTCGGGTGAGGCGGAGATGCTTGTGTGTGAGGCATCAAGATGAAGGAGATCCAGGCGAAGAAGCCGTCGGTTGTCGTCAATGCGGCCGAGACCAAGCGAGGAGGCGATGGCGAGTTTGCTCGGGAGCATCGAAAGTGCGTCGAGCGAGTGGAGCACTCTTTGGGCGTGGTGGAGCGAGAAGAAGAAGAGGCGAAGAAGGAGGGCGAGGCGGTCACTCGGCGGTGATCCCCATCGAGTCCTCTTAGGAGGCAGGCGGAGACTTCTCGGAGGAGGAGGAGTCTGACGACCGGAGAAGGAGGAGTTAAGGTGCATTCCACAGCTCCGACGATGAGGAGTAGTTTATCTAGTAGTTTGAATAAGTAGTAGTTGAAGTTCAGGTATGAAACTATGTTGAATGGACTAGTAGTTTGTCCTTTTAAGAAATTTATATCTTTATTTTGGACCATCTACTGGAGTTGCTCTTTTGGACCATCTGTTGGAGTTGAGTTTTTTTCGAAGCTATAAAACACACTTTTTGGCGGTTCAAATTTTACATCTCCGATTTTGGACCGCCAAATTTTGGACCATTTATTGAAGATGCTCTTAGTCATTCAACTATATATTGGTTGTCAAGAGTAAATTTAGTGCTGGTAGAGCGATTCTTACGTATTTTTCTCATATACTTCCTTCGTCCCATAATATGAATATGAGAGGTTATTACAGCCGATAAGCAGTGGAAAAACGATTGTACATGTTTCACAAGGTACAAATATCCAGCCCCTGATTAAATAGAAGAATAAACAAAAAAAATGCATGGTAAGAATAAACAATCTATCAACTTGTGTATCTCTATTGATACAATGGTATATACTGAAAAAACCGCTCTCCGGCCCACGGGCATGTACGAAGAGCAAAAACGTTTATCCATCCATGCAAAAAAAAATTGTCTAAAAAATGCAAAAAAAAAGTTCGTCCATATGCCCCAAAAAATTTCATCGGCAAAAAGAATAAAGGATGTGTTTTGATGTTTTTTCTCTGCACTGAGGATGAGATCGCCCGTACGGTAGATTCTACCGTAGCACGACGGAGGCGAGGAAGCTGAGCACGGCGAAGGCGCCGACGGCGGAGCAGCACAAGTCGACGAGCACCTCCGCCTTGCCTTGGACTCCTTCCGCCCCTCTTGCTCCTCACGAATTCCTCGTACCTCCTCTTGGCCTCCTCTCTTTCCTTCTCCCCTCCTTTCCTCGGTCCTTCCATTGCGGCTGCAAGAAGCCGCAGGCTGCCTTCGCCGCTCACCGCCGCGTTTTCGGCGTCCTCGACGGTGAGGCTGACCTCCCTAAGGTATCCGGCCTCCTCCGAGCAGGTGACTGTGGCCTCGAACTTGCTCCCGCCGAGCACCACCGCGAACCGCACCAACGTCTCGCCGGTGTACCAGTGTCTATCCACGGCCACCGCCCGCCGGCTCGACACGTTCACCGCCCGGCCGCTTCGGGGGTCCACGACGATCCAGCTGAGCTCAAATCCGACGGAGAGAACAGGCCGCCGGCACCGGGTCCTTGCACTCGACGGCGTCCACGCGGAACGGCGAGGTCAGGAACCACGAGGACGACGTGGACGTCTCCGACCCGAGAGAAGGGCGCTCCCTTGTGGTACACGTCCACGGCGGAGATCAGCTCTCCGGGCAGACATTGACAAGCCGCGGTCACGGGGCAGCATCCGTGGAACTGGACGGGAAGGGAAGGCGTCGGCGAAGAGGCGCTGCGGAGAGACGGCCGCGGAGCCGAGGATGTCGCACTGCTGGGTCTGCAGCAGCGACGGCCACCGTGCGACGCAGAGCGCGCCCACGTCTCCGGATCCGCGGCGAGGGCGCGGAGGCCTGCCGTGGCGCAGCTGGCGGCGGCCAGGGACGGGCCGTCGAGGCGGCGCAGCGCGCAGGCCAGCACGTCGGCAGGCAGGTCCTCCACGGTGGTCTGCATTTTCCTGGCCTCTCGGTCGACAGCCGGGTAGCTAGCGTAACCACAACTCCACAAGCGGCCGGAGGTCGAACAATCTCCTCCCAGACTCCAGAGGCCGAGCAGGAATGCGATGGCTAGCAATGCGACCAAGAGTTGTTTGTTTATAGGCGTGCTGCGTGCACAACGCGCTGATGCCTTGTCGTGTCTTCCCTGTTTGGCCATGGCGAAAGTGACGCCGTGACAGCCCGACGGGCCGGGCCGGGCGCGTTCGGCCAACGGGAGAGACGTGCCTTGCGCGCGGGTGGGATCTCGTGTAGCCTGCCGGGACGGCCGGGGGCGCGGACGTGCGTGCGGCGTGCCGGGAAGTGGGGGTTCCGAACAGACAGGGAGTTTTGTCGGCGCCAGCCTTCACAGGTTAGCCCGTAGCGGCAGGCGCCGGCGACGGACGCACGCACACGCACGCACGCACGCACGCGATCGGTGTGTTTGCATGCGCGCGCGTGCCGTCCGAGCACCGGTTCCACGATCCCGCGCTGAGCATTGCTGTGGATTCTGGCCTTCCAAATCCAAATGGGAAGAGCCGGTTGAAGCAGTTGTGTTCCTGCTGTAATTTTCTGACTAAACTATTGCATGCTGTAGGAACGTCTGCCAGATTGACGTGGGCACGAGACACCTGCAAGCTCCATCCGTGCCAACGTCGAATGAGCTATACAGCACAGCTAGAGCAGCAGGCTGTGCGATCAGATTGGCCTTTCGGCAAAGTATATCCTCGTTAGGTTAAGTTTTGTGGTCCGGATGAGATGGATGGCGCTTATCTCCTCCGCACTTTATGTGTGTGGTCTGTGAAGCATTGGCCGGCTAGTTCTTTGCCTCATGTGCTATGCTCTTCTTACGTTAGCATACGTACCTCGTTTCCCCGTGACAATTCTTATTTTTTAAGACCGAAAGCACGTCGGTTTTGTCCTGTGTTCCACATTTCTTCATCGGTCATTCTCGGGTATGCTCTTAGCTGTTGTCACCCGCACGGCCGCACCATTCAGGGAAGCTTTCTAGCATCTACACCGGCCCTCATATCCGTCTCAAACACCTGGACACCTGGTCAACGGTCAAAGAAAAAAAAGACCAACGAATCTCTCAAACCACGGACAAAACCATGGGTGGCGTCCCTCATATCAGAAGAAATCTAGAGGCGGATATGGCGGCTTCGGCATGCCGTCCGTCAAACGAGCCATGGTGTTCCAAAAATCTCAATCCGGACGCTTTATAGAACCCTAGCTCTCTCTCTAGCTCCGTCCTCTCCCTCTCTCGATTCGATCCCATCCACCACGATGTCCAGCTCGGCAGCGACTCGGCTCAGACCTCGACTACGAGAAGGAGATGGCCCTCCTTGCATCAGCGTTGGAAGTCCAAAGTGGACACCGTGGCGACTCGGATCTGGGCGTCATGCCCAGCTCATGTTGGCCTTGTGCCAGACCTTGGGCCTGGACCCTCCCAGCCAGCGCACCTCCTTGAGACCCGCAGATCCACACCCCGTGTCGGTGTCAAACCGCCGCGGATCTCGGGTAGGGGTCCCGAGCTGTCGCGTCTAGGCGGATGGTAACGAGAGACAAGGACACGATGTTTTACGAGTTGGGCCCTCTTACACGAGATCCGCGGTTTGACACCGACATTGGTGCTTTCATTGAGAGTTCCTCTGTAGCCGTCGCCCGTCGGTAGGATGCCTCATCTCGTCTTTAGAGGCGATACTATCGCCAAAAGGCCTTGGCGTGGCAGAACTCTTGACTAGGTGGTTTCTTATGACCGCCCGATCCGTACCCGTGCCAACGATGACCTCTCGAGTCATCGAAACCAATCTTGAGTTAGTTGAACTTGCGAGCAGTTAGATCGATCGAGCTCTCCTCCATAAGCGAGCTCTTGGATCGCATCGCTGCCACAGGAGTCGCCACGACTACTGACCGGATCGGGCCTAAAACCGATCGAGAGAGATCAACTCTCCCGGGCTACCCATCATGTTGCTTTGTGATAGAAGCGGCAATGCGGCGATTCTTCTTGTATCTTAAAGACTAGTTGCGTCCGGATTCCGATCCCTCCATGCGGATTCCCTTGAGAGGGCGGACGTCGACCAAATCTGAACTTAAAGTCGGTGGCGGGTTAGACTCATTGGATAACACTCAAAATCCAAACTTCAAGTTCGAAACTCCTCGGCCCTTGAGTCTGAATTGGACGGGGTTAGGATCTAGCTCCACCGCCCACCCAAACATTAGCGATCTCTCGAATTGGCAAGAGCCCGAAGCATTACATCATTCTTGGGCGATTCCTCCTGGTTAAGAACAGGATAAAGGATTTGCCGAGAGGGCGCAATCCCAATTTTCTGCAATAATTGCGGACAAGAGGAATCCTAAGCGCCATAAGTCGTCGCGAAATTACGCTTCTTGACTTGGCGACCATAGTACTAAAAAAATCTTGTGCGATGGAGAGCGCTGGAAAACCGAAAGTACATTTTGGGATAATCCGACCCGAATACATCCTAGTCCGAAACAAAAGGGTGCATCATTATCAAGCACCGGGTTGAATACCAAAAACCAAAACCCCTAAAAGTGCGGAACCGTCTTGGAGGGTTGGCTCAACGGACCTGCAAAATCCAGACACGGAGGGCGCCACTCCAACACACTGACCTTTGGCGTGTTGGATACTACGGCAGGTGGCCAAAAGTGGCGTGGCTTTTAGCCCGGCGACCAACCCAGCGATACCGATGCGGTATTAATAGTCTTGAGACTTTCGCATCAAATAACATGCGGAAGCGAACAATCCATGACCTGCGAAGTCTACCAAGTAGCAACAACAAATCCATGGGCGACACGGCTATCACCTTCAACGCCGGTGACGAACCTAAATTCGAACAGCTAGAGCACCGGCCGCATTGGTCCTCGGTCCGATAGTGGGCGGTTTCGTCTTACTAAGGTACTCATGGATGGCGGCAGCAGTTAAACCTCATCTATGAAACCCTTCAAAAATGGAAATTGTTGGAGCCGCATTGGCGAAGCGGCACAACCTTCGGAGGATAATCCCTAGTCGAGAAATGCGCTGCGCGGGAAAAATCACACTAGATGTAGTGTTGGCTCACGGACAATTCTGGTCCGAGGAGGTCACGTTCAAGTGGCCCCATTGACAGCGGATATCACGCTTTGTTAGGGCGAGGCATTCACAATCTTCAAGCTATACCCCTACGGGTACATGAAGCTCAAAATGCGGGACCAATGGGATGATCACTCTGCTTGATGATCCGGATCTGGCACTCGGCAAGAAAATAAGACAACCCATGCGGCCCTAGAGGCATTGTCCAAAGCCCTAGCGGCAGAGGAACTAGCTTCTGCGTGCGCTCCACGGTGGGCAGGGGCGATGTGATACTCGATAAGAGGTCCAAATCCACCTCTTTTAAACCAGCAGGCGAGATAGTCAAATTTCAGGTCCATCCAACGGACCCCACAAAGCGGCCTCCATTGGGGCACAATTAAGTCCTGATGTCGAGGCGCACTACAAAATTCCTCCGGAAAATTGGGACATTTTGCACGGCATCCTTGAGACATGCCGGGAATCCCACCTTGGCTAGCTGTGAGCATAGCCTAAATATCCTAAAAGGATTCAAGCCGATCAAACAAGCTCTTGGCGATTTTCGAGCCCAAAAGACAGGCAATGGGAGAAGAGCTAGCCAAACTCTTAGAAGCCGGATTCATCGGAGATATAAAGCATACGGGTGGCTAGCCAATCTAGTAATGGTACCAAAAAGGACAAATCCTGGTGCCTGCTGCGTCGATTTAAAGACCTTAACAAGGCCTGTCAAAGGACCCTTTCCCCTCCCTCGCATCGACCAAATCATCGGCTACCGCGAACACGATTCATTGTGCTTCCTCGACACATACTCCGGATACCATCAAATCAAGATGGCGGAGAAAGACCAGGCATAGCGGCATTCATTTACTCCATATGGGCCATTCTTCTTTAACATAATGCCCTTCGGACTCAAAAACGCCCGGCGCAACATATCGGCGCATGATTCAAACATATGCGGCTACCGGATAGACAAAAGCAGTAGAGGCATCGTGAGCGATGTGGTCGTCAAGACCAAACACGTCGGAACTCTAGTAGAAGACTTGAGGTGACATTCGACAACCTCCGGGCATATGACATTAAGCTCAATCCGGAAAAATGCGTCTTGGTACCGGCAATGGAAAGCTCTTAGGCTTCATCGTATATCGGTCGAGAATTGAAGCAAACCGGCCAAAATCGAGCTCTGTCACAATTGGATACTCAAAAGACCTCAGCGAGATACAAAAACTAACCCGGATGCGTAGCGGCCTTAAGTCGCTTCATCTCCCGTTTGGGAAAAACTGCGCCCTCTACCGCCTCCTCCGTGCACGAACATTTCGAATGGGACGGATCTGCCTGCCGGACTCGAAGAAATAAAGGCCATCTTGGCAACAAATCCGGTCTGCAGCGCCCAACTGGGCGAGCCTATTTTATTATATATCGCAACACATCAAGTTGTTAGCGCGGTACTTGTCGTTGAGCGAGAAGCGAAGGGCACAAATTCCCTCTTCAAAACCGGTGTACTACGTATCCTTTATTCTAACTCCATGCAAATCCGGTACCCACATTATCAAAAGATAGTGTATCGCGGTGTTCATGGCATCCGGGCTAGCGTCACTACTTTGAGGAGTGTTCAATAACGGTGGCCTCGAAGTACCTCTCAACGATATTATAAACAATCGCGGCGTTAGCAGGCAGGATTGCAAAATGGGCTATCGAGCTCTTACGATTTGACATACCTACAAACCACGGCGAGCTACAAAGTCGCGAGTTGGCGGACTTCATACTTGAATGGACTGAAGCCGAACTCCCTAAAAATGCGCGCGTACGCCATGGATCATGCATTTACCGGATCCAAAATGTTGGCTGGCTTGGGGGCTGGTGTGAGTCACGGCGTCCCAAGCAGGAGACACAATCCAATCGTTACTTCAAATAATGTACCTGGACTCCAACAACGCGGCGAATCGAGGCCCTTCTACATAGCCTCCGGATGGCAATCTCCATGGGCATTCAGCGCGCCTAGAGGTCTGAGGATTCAAACCTCATAATATCCCAAGTAAATGGAGACTTGACGCCAAAGATCCAAAAATGGCAGCTTACCTTAGCGCCGTCCTAAAATGTCACTCGGTTCGAGGACTAGAATTCCATCATGTGGCAGGATAATAACCGAGCGCGTGCGTGATATTATCGCGTATTTGCAAGCAGACGCAATCCCTCTAACATCTTCACTGGAGCGGCTCTTTAAGCCATCCGTATTATTATGGGAGAGAAGTCCGGAAATAACAATCCGGGCCTAGCATCACCTAACTTTCGAGACCATTACGACACAATCGGTGGCTACGACAATGAAATAACACCTTGACTCACGAAATAATGGCGGGTCATTGCCCGATGGGCGAACCATTCCTAGCCTACTTAATGCGGCAGGAACTTCCGAAGACCAAAATGAGGCCCTTTGCATGGATTCAGATCTAAAGCCTACAAGGTCCATGAGGGAGAGCTTTATAAGAAAAAGAAACTGGCAGGAGTCCTTCAAAGGTGTATCTCCAAGAGGAAGCGAAAGAAATCTCTGGCTGAAATTCACACGGACTAGGCAGGCACCATTGCAACACCAGCCCGGGCCCTTGGTAGGCAAAAGGCCTTCCGTGCAGGATTTTTATTGGCCCGGCAAGGCGGGATGCTCGGATTTAGTCAACGATCGTCGGTTGCCGGCTCTTTGCTTAATCGAGCCATATGCCACCAGCCCTCAAACTACCCATTACACAGCGTTTGCGGTCTAGGGACTTGACATGGTCGGACCCCTTAAAGGGAACCCACAAGCACAAATACTTATTGGTCATGGTGGATAAATTCACCAAATGGATTGAAGCCAAGCCGGTTAAAAGGCGAGAATCCGGACGGTGATAGACTTCATATCCGAGGGTAGTACACGTTCGGTGTCCCCACGGATCATCAGCGACAACGCCACGAACTTCAGTCGGCGAGGTTAAACTCTGGTGCAAAAACATGGGCATTAAGCTCGATTCGCTTGATCTATCAACCCAAACTAACGAGGCAAGTTGGCGAGCAAATGGTCTAATCATGGCGGCATCAAACCCACTATGCGGTCCCTCAAGGAATCTAACATGCCTTTGGGTAGAGGCTCGACTCCGTACTCACAGGGGCTACGGACCCATGCCAAACAACTACGATTCACACCTTTTAGGTATTCCGGGACCCCTTGGATTTTATACTACCTTTATTTGCGGGAAAGCCGGTAATCGGCAGGCATTGCCTTAGGGAGGGCCTGGAAAACTCTTCCCATTTTGGAAGGCTCAAGATATAACAAATAAAAACCCAATTTGGCGAACTTGTTCTCCTTTGCCGGCAAAAAAAGGACAAACTCAAGCCCAAGTGGGAAAGGTCCCTTACACGACCAATCCGGGGACTCCGTCTCAAACATTGGAAACCATTGGACAACCCATACAGCCCGTCTGAAATTCTCCTTCTTGCGGACTCGGGTTTCCCCCCCCGTCCACTCCCTTGTTTCTTTCTCTCCTCCCCCCTTCCCACCACCTTTTAGGGCGTTCGCGTTCCCTTGATTCTCCCACTCAAACCCGGGGCTTCTTTGCAAACAATTTTCGGCTTTGCCCAAACAGTAAACTTCGCATGTACCTTTTACACCATTATAGCATCGTGACTTAAGTTTGGGCCCTTTTTTGGGTCCCTTTCTTACCCCCGTTGATTTTGGCAGGAGGTGGACACCTTCGTTTTTGGGTTGGGGATTTGTCCTCGGTAGGGTTTGGCCGGCTAAGCGTTCTTGGAATTTTCGGTACTTGAAAGATGATTTATTCTTATTATTTATCCCCCGGAGCTTTTCGCATTTTCGTGGCTTGCACTTTGGGAGCCTCCCAGAAAAGGAACCCTAAGAACCT
>JAHIAM010002802.1:0-37061 GCA_021605205.1 Aegilops longissima
TAATCATCCACAAGTTCAAACCATGAGTAGGACAATTACGTATCATTAATTTCATTCTCTCCCAAGCTTGTGCAACATGTTCATGATCAAGTTGCTTAAAATTCATAATATCGTTCCTAAGAGAGATAATCTTAGCAGGAGGAAAATACTTAGAGATAAAAGCATCTTTGCACTTGTTCCAAGAATCAATACTATTTTTAGGCAAAGATGAAAACCATGCTTTAGCACGATCTCTAAGCGAAAAAGGAAATAGCTTCAACTTAATGACATCATTATCGACATCTTTTTTCTTTTGCATATCACATAAATCAACGAAGCTATTCAGATGAGTAGCGACATCTTCACTAGGAAGGCCGGCGAATTGATCTTTCATAACAAGATTCAACAAAAGCAGATTGATTTCACAAGATTCAGATTGGCAAGAGGAGCAATCGAGTGCTAAGGAAATCATTATTATTGGTATTGGTGAAGTCACACAATTTGGTAGCATCTTGAGCCATCGCGACAAACAAGCAATACAACACACGAGCAAACAAACGGACGAGGAAAAGGCAACGGAAAAAGAGGAGGAGATTGGGAAAGAGAGGCGAATAAAACGGCAAGGGTGAAGTGGGGAGAGGAAAACGAGAGGCAAATGGCAAATAATGTAATGCGGAGATAGGGATTGTGATGGGTACTTGGTATGGTGCTTGTCTTCAGTGAGCCTCCCGCAACGGCGCCTAAATTCTTCTTGCTACCTCTTGAGCATCGTTGGATTTCCAAGAGGAGAGGATGATGCAGCAAAGTAGCGTAAGTATTTCCCTCAGTTTTGAGAACCAAGGTATCAATCCAGAGGAGGCCACGACAAGTCCCTCGTACTGCACACAAACGATAGCTCCTCACAACCAACGCGATTAGGGGTTGTCAATCCCTTCACGATCACTTACAGAGTGAGATCTGATAGAGATGATAGATAATATTTTGGTATTTTTGAAATAGAGATGCAAAGTGAAAAGTAAAAGGCAAAGTAAAAACAAAGCAAATATTAAATTGATGGAGATTGATATGATGAGAATAGACCCGGGGCCATAGGTTTCCTAGTGGCTTCTCTCAAGAGCATAAGTATTCTACGTGGGTGAACAAATTACTGTTAGCAATTGATGAATTGAACATAGTTATGAGTATATCTAGGTATGATCATGTATATAGGCATCACATCCAAGACAAGTAGACCAAAACGATTCTCGCATCTACTACTATTACTCCACTCATCGACCGCTATCCAGCATGCATTAGAGTATTAAGTTAAAAAGAGTAACGCCTTAAGCACGATGACATGATGTAGAGGAATAAATTCATGCAATATGATAAATACCCCATCTTGTTATCCTCGATGGCAACAATACAATATGTGCCTTGCAACCCTTTCTGTCACTGGGTAAGGACACCGCAAGATTGAACGCAAAGCTAAACACTTCTCCCATTGCAAGAACTACCAATCTAGTTGGCCAAACCAAACGGATAATTCGAAGAGACTTGCAAAGACAACCAATCATACATAAAAGAATTCAGAGAAGATTCAATATTATTCATAGATAAGATGGTTCATAAACACACAATTCATCGGTCTCAACAAACACACCGCAAAAAGAAGATTACATCGAATAGATCTCCACGAGAGAGGGGAGAACATTGTATTGAGATCCAAAAAGAGAGAAGAAGCCATCTAGCTACTAGCTATGGATCCGAAGTTATGAAGTAAACTACACACACTTCATCGGAGGGGCTATGGTGATGATGTAGAAGCCCTCCGTGGTGGATGCCCCCTCCGGCGGAGCTCCGGAACACGCCCCAAGATGGGATCTCGTGGATACAGGAAGTTGCGGCGGTGGAATTAGGTTTTTTGCTCCCGTTCTGATCATTTGAGGCTACATAGGTATATATAGGAGGAAGGATTACGTCGGTGGAGCAACAGGGGGCCCATGAGGCAGGGGCGCCTAGGGGCGCCCCACCCTCGTGACCGCCTCTTTCGTTCCTTGGAGTAGGGTCCAAGTCCCTAGATCATGTTCGTGAGAAAATCACGTTTCCGAAGGTTTCATTCCATTTGGACTCTGTTTGATATTCTGTTTCTTCAAACACCTAAATAGGCAAAAAATAGCAATTCTGGGTTGAGCCTCCGGTTAATAGGTTAGTCCAAAAAATAATATAAAAGTGGAAAATAAAGCCCAATATAGTCCAAAACAGTAGATAAAGTAGCATGGAGCAATCAAAAATTATAGATCGTTGGAGCGATTACCTCTGTCTTACTACCTTATGTTCCGCTTATATTTTTTTTATTTTTTTTTTTTCTTTTTCTTTTTGTCCTTTCTCTTTGCAATGCTCTAATAATGATGATCATCACACTTCTATTGATTACAACATAAGGATTACAACTCGAAACTAGAACAAGATATGACTCTATATGAATGCCTCGGTGATTGCGAGATGGTGCAATGAATCAAGAGTGACATGTATGAAAAATAATGCATGGTGGCTTTGCCACAAATCGATGTCAACTACATGATCATGCAATGGCAATATGACAAAAGTAAAGTATGTCATGATGATGATGAGCGGAGCGGTGGAAAGTTGCATGGCAATATATCTCGAATGGCTATGGAGATGCCATAATAGGTAATATGGTGGCTGTTTTGAGGAAGATATAAGGAGGTTTTATGTGTGATAGAGCATAAGATATCACGGTTTGGATGCCGTGAAGTTTGCACCAACACTCAAGGTGAGAAAGGGCAATGCTGCAGTGCGGAAGAGGCTAGCAAAGGCGGAAAGGTAAAAGTCGTATAATCCATGGACTCAACATTAGTCAAAAGAACTCATATACTTATTGCAAAAATTTAGAAGTCATCAAAATAAAGTACTACAGCATGCTCCTAGGGGATAGATTGGTAGCAAAGACCATCGCTTTCCCGACCGCCACTCATAAGGATGCACAAGCGGTACACTTCATGTTTCAAATTTGATACACAACTTTAACCATATGTGCATGCTACGGGACTTGCAAACTTCAACACAAGCATTTCTCAAATTCAAAACTACTCAACTAGCACGACTTTGATATTATCACCTCCATATCTCAAAACAATTATCAAGCATCAAACTTTTCTTAGTATTCAGCGCACTCAAAAAGTTTCACATATCTTGAATACCAAGTATATTAATATTAAGCAAATTACCATGCTATTAACGACTCTCAAAATAATCTAAGTGAAGCATGAGAGATCAAAAGTTTCTTTAAAACAAATCCACCACCGTGCTCTAAAAGATCTAAGTGAAGCACTAGAGCAAAAATTATCGCTCAAAAGATATAAGTGAAGCACTATGAGCAAAACTATCAAGCTCAAAAGATATAAGTGAAGCACATAGAGTATTCTATCAAATTCCAATTTATGTATGCCTCTCTCAAAAGGTGTACAGCAAGGATGATTGTGGTAGACTAACAAGCAAAGATGCAAATAATACAAGGCGCTCCAAGCAAAACACATATCATGTGGTGAATAAAATATAGCTCCAAGTAAATTACCGATGGAAGTAGGCGAAAAGAGGATGCCTTCAGGGCATCCCCAAGCTTTGACTTTTGGTGTCCTTGGATTATCTTGGGGTTCCATGGGCATCCCCAAGCTTAGGCTCTTGCCACTCCTTGTTCCATAATCCATCAAAATTCACCCAAAACTTGAAAACTTCACAACACAAAACTCAATAGAAATCTCGTGAGCTCCGTTAGAAAACAAAAAGACTACTTTAAGATACTGTAATGAACTCATTATTTATTTATATTGCTGTTAAACCTACTGTATTCCAACTTATATATGGATTATAAACTATTTTACTAGCCATAGATTCATCAGAATAAGCAAACAACACACGATAAACAGAATCTGTCAAAAACAGAACAGTCTGTAGTAATCTGTAATTAACGCAAACTTCTAGAACTCCAAAAATCTACCAAAATTAGACGACCTAGAAAATTTGTTTATTGATCATCATAAATTGGAATCAGTATTTTATCACGTTCTGGTGATTTTTAATAATCCAGGCACTGGCGCAAAGTTTCTGGAAATTACAGCAAGATCAAATAACTATCATCCAAGAAGATCCAATAGGTCTAGCTTGGCACAAACACTAATTAAAACATAAAACCACATCTAAACAGAGGCTAGATGGATTATTTATTCTAAACAGAAGCAAAACAAAAACTAAAAATAAAAAATTGGGTTGCATCCCAACAAGCGCTATCGTTTACGCCCTAGCTAGGCATAAAAGCAAGGATAGATCTAGGTAGTAGCGTCTTGGTAGGCAATCCATAGGTGGCTCTCATGATAGATTCATATGGTAATTTTATTTTATTTCTAGGAAAGTGTTCCATGACTTTCTTTAATGGAAATTGGAATCTAATATTCCTTCCTTCATATCAATAATTGCACCAATCGTTCTGGAAAGGTCTACCAAGAATAATAGGACATGAAGGATTGCAATCTATATCAAAACGATAAAATCTAAGGGCACATAATTCCTATTTGCAACAATAAGAACATCATTAATTCTTCCCATAGGCTTTTTAATAGTGGAATCCATAAGATGCAAGTTTAGAGAGCAATCATCAAAGTCACGGAAATCTAGCAAATCACACAAAGTTTTGGGAATAGTGGAGACACTAGCACCCAAATCACACAAGGCATGAAACTCATAGTTTTTAATTTTAATTTTAGTATTGGGTTCCCTCATGATAGAGCTTTCTAGGACTTTCAACAAGTTTTTCTTCATAAGATTGCATCAAGGCATCAACAATGTGTTCGGTAAAGGCCTTATTTTGACTATAAGCATGAGGAGAATTTACAGTTGCAACAAGTAAATACAATCAATTAAAGAGCAATTTTCATAATTAAATTCCTTGAGATCCAATATAGTGGGTTTAGCAACATCTAGGTTTTTATTTCTTTCAATCCCACATTTATCAATTTCATCATCAAGATCTAAAACTCAATTCTTAGAACGCCTTCTAGGTAAAATAGGATCATATTCAGTTTCATCAAGATTCATATTGCAAAAGCGAAGATTTAATGGGGACACATCAATAACTTTTAGATCTTCATCTTGATTTTCATTGGAATTGGAAGAACACGCTTTAAAAGGCTTCTTTGGAAGCACGCATCCTAAGCGGTTCTTTATTTGCACTCATCAATGGACATTATCATAGCTTTGAGAGACTCATTGATATCATGCTTAGGATGAATAGATCTAAGCTTTCAAGAATCAACCTCAAGAGAAATTATATCAACGTTCTAGCCAAATCATCAACTTTAAGCAATTTCTCCTCAAGCAAAGCATTAAAATTATTTTGTGAATTCATAAACTCTTTAAAACTACTCAAATTCAGAGGGCATCTTATTAAAATTTCCATAAGAGTTGTTGTAGGAATTTCCATAATTATTAGAAGGATTACTAGGATAAGGCCTAGGATTAAAATACCTCTCTCTGCGTTGTTACCAAAATTATTCCTACCAACAAAATTCACATCTGAGATTCATTATTATTCTCAATCAAAGTAGACAAAGGCATATCATTAGGATCAGAAGAAACACTCTTAGTAGCAAATAATTTCATAAGTTCATCCATCTTTCCTCAAAACATTAATTTCTTCTATACTTTTTTTATTAGTAGATCTTTGGTATGCCATTGAGAATAATTAACCATAATATTGTCTAGAAGTTTAGTAGCATCTCCTAGAGTGATTTCCATAAAAGTGCCCTCCGGCGAATCTAAAAGATTTCTAGAAGCAAAATTCAATCCGGCATAAATTTTTGTATAATCATCCACAAGTTCAAACCATGAGTAGGACAATTCGTATCACTAATTTCATTCTCTCCCAAGCTTGCAACATGTTCATGATCAAGTTGCTTAAAATTCATAATATCGTTCCTAAGAGATAATCTTAGCGGGAGGAAAATACTTAGAGATAAAAGCATCTTTGCACTTGTTCCAAGAATCAATACTATTTTAGGCAAAGATGAAAACCATGCTTTAGCACGATCTCTAAGCGAAAAATAGCTTCAACTTAATGACATCATTATCGACATCTTTTTCTTTTGCATATCACATAAATCAACGAAGCTATTAGGATGAGTGGCGACATCTTCACTAGGAAGGCGGTAATTGATCTTTCATAACAAGATTCAACAAAACAGTATTGATTTCACAAGATTGATGTATTGGCAAGAGGAGCAATCGGTGCTAAGGAAATCATTATTATTGGTATTGGTGAAGTCACACAATTTGGTAGCATCTTGAGCCATCGCGACAAACAAGCAATACAACACACGCGAGCAAACAAGCAGACGAGAAAAAGGCAAGGAGAAGGAGATTGGGAAAGAGAGCGAATAAAGCGGCAAGGGTGAAGTGGGGGAGAGGAAAGCGAGGCAAATGGCAAATAATGTAATGCGGAGATAGGGATTGTGATGGGTACTTGGTATGGTGCTTGCTCTTCGTGAGCCTCGACAACGGCGCAAAATTCGTCTTGCTACCTCTTGAGCACTGCGTTGGATTTCCCGAAGGAGAGATGATGACAAAGTAGCGTAAGTATTTCCCTCATTTTTGAGAACCAAGGTATCAATCGGTAGGAGGCCACGCTGAAGTCCCTCGTGCACAAAGCGATAGCTCCTCACAACCAACGCGATTAGGGGTTGTCAATCCCTTCGATCACTTACGAGTGAGATCTGATAGAGATGATAGATAATATTTTTGGTATTTTTGAAATAGAGATGCAAAGTGAAAAGTAAAGGCAAAGTAAAAACAAGCAAATATTAAATTGATGGAGATTGATATGATGAGAATAGACCGGGGCCATAGGTTTCCCTAGAGGCTTCTCTCAAGAGCATAAGTATTCTACAGTGGGTGAACAAATTACTGTTAAGCAATTGGAGAATTGAACATAGTTATGAGTATATCTAGGTATGATCATATATAGGCATCACATCCAAGACAAGTAGACCAAAAGATTCTGCATCTACTACTATTACTCCACTCATGACCGCTATCGGCATGCATATAGAGTATTAAGTTAAAATAGAGTGCGCTTAAGCACGATGACATGATGTAGAGGAATAAATTCATGCAATATGATAAATACCCCATCTTGTTATCCTCGATGGCAACAATACAATATGTGCCTTGCAACCCTTTACATCCTTTGGGTAAGGACACATAAGATTGAGCATAAGCTAAACACTTCTCCCATTGCAAGAACTACCAATCTAGTTGGCCAAACCAAGCGGATAATTGAAGAGACTTGCAAAGACAACCAATCATACATAAAAGAATTCAGAGAAGATTCAATATTATTCATAGATAAGATGGTTCATAAACACACAATTCATCGGTCTCAACAAACACACAAAAGAAGATTACATCGAATAGATCTCCACGAGAGAGAGAACATTGTATTGAGATCCAAAAAGAGAAAAGCCATCTAGCTACTAGCTATGGATCCGAAGTTATGAAGTAAACTACACACACTTCATCGGAGGGCTATGGTGATGATGTAGAAGCCCTCCGTGGTGGATGCCCCTCGTGAACTCGGAACAACCCAAGATGGGATCTCTGGATCTGGAGGAAATTCTGCGGGTGGAATTAGGTTTTTGCTCCGTTCGATCATTTGAGGCTACATAGGTATATATAGGAGGAAGGATTCGTCGGTGGAGCAGGGGCCCATGAGGCGGCGCCCTGAGGCGCCCCCACCCTCGTGACCGCCTCTTCGTTCCTTGAGTAGGGTCCAAGTCCCTAGATCATGTTCGGTGAGAAAATCACGTTTGAAGGTTTCATTCCATTTGGACTCTGTTTGATATTCATTTCTTGAAACACAAATAGGCAAAAAAAATAGCAATTCAGGTTGAGCCTCCGGTTAATAGGTTAGTCAAAAATAATATAAAAGTGGAAAATAAAGCCCAATATAGTCCAAAAGCAGTAGATAAAGTAGCATGGAGCAATCAAAAATTATAGATCGTTGGAGCGTATCACTCTGTGCTTACTACCTTATGTTCCGCTATATATTTAGGGTAGTAAAGGAGAACTACTGCGATTGTGTCCCGATTCTTTCGGACAAAGCACCTCGATGAAAGCCAAAAACTGACATCATGATGCAGCGAGAGCTGGTCAGCTATTAGAGATCCAAAATCGTTGAGATTTTCCACTTCTTGTGAAGAATCGGTTCTCGATTAAATGAGTCTACGCCCTAGTTGACCATCGAATCGGGGAACCGCCGACTTTCTTAATGTCAAGCTCCTATGGCTAAGTGAGGCGGTAAAGGCATAAAGTCTGATTGCCTTGTTAGTTGTGCTAAACACCTCCTTTAGGACGAGAATGTGGAGTAAAGAGTGTTTAGATTTATCTAAACACCCCATTACTACCTCGTGGGGAGAAGCCAACATTGGTCAACCCTCAAATTTCATAGCGGCCTTACAGGTGGCGTAAATCAAAAGCATTATATTACATAACATCATCGTTCCATATTCAGAGGCAAGATAATACAAATGTTCTCATGGGAACATGACATCCTTGAACATTGCTCATACAAGCGGACCCCTCGGACACCATCAAAATAGAGCTCAGATCGACAATGCTCCTTGCCTGCCCTCCGGCCCTCAGTCATCGGCTTCTTGGCATCTAGCTTTGCCCAATGCATCTTGGCGAACCGCGCCATCTGTGCACCTTCAATCTGAGACCGGCTTGCTTCATGGCTTGAGCATGGATGAGCACTTAAAGCCGATTAACAAGCTCGAAGTAGCTGCTAAATCAGTTCAATGACCCACGATCCTTTTCTCGAGTCCTTCATGGCTAGCTCCGCCGACTTGTGCAGCTCGATCAACTTCACTAGCTGGTCGTGAAGGGCACGGATCTTTCGGGTCAAGATATTGACAGAATAGCTTCTCCAGTAGACATCCCTGGGCTCTATAGTGTTCGGCAGCATCCGATACTGCCCGCCGAATCCACCATACTGAAAACCCAATTCGGATAAGTACAAGAGCGTTTCTTCTATACTTGCTTTATGGTGAAAGACTTACCGCGCAATCTTCGCGCTGAATTTCATTTACGAGCTTTCGGCTCAAGTGCATCTGTCGCTTCTGGCGGGCTTCGCCCGATTCAGATTCTGCGGCTTCTGATCACGCTCAGGACTCAAATCTCCGATCCGCCTGGGTACATTCTTCGCCTCATAACTAGGCTCGTGCTTTACTTGTGGCGTGTTCCTTAAGCGCCTTGTCCTCGGCTCGGCTACTTGTAACCTTCGAGGGCTGCCACCTCGGTAAATGGCCCTAATAGCGTTTATGACACCTTAGTCTGGGCGGACTATTCTTTTATTTCTACTTAAAATGTACCCGTGGAAGTTCTGCATACCTTGGCTGTCCTCAGCTAACCGTGGGCAGGCTCCTCCTCGGCCAGCTCGACTTCCGCTTGAGTCCGGAGACCTCCACCTTGGCATTAGAGGTGGCTGCGGTCTTTGCTCATTCACATAGACAACTTATGTTAGCTCTGCGATATTTCTTCTTGATCCTCTGTTACGGCTTTTCTCTTTCCGAACACAAATAGAAACTCGAGAGCTCTGTCTATCACTACAAAAAAATACACTTCCGTGATGATCGTGTTTGTCCAGTTAGGTCGTGTTTTTGTCATGCATGTAATCCATCCGACAAATTTATAGCCAGAATCAAGATAGTCATACATGTCTTTGTCGTAAGTGTTCGATGACATTACCAAAATTATCATCGGAAGTGTCCACTTCCATGACGTGATAATCGCGGCGTGCGAAGTGCTTTTCGTAAAGGGTGAACACGTGGCATCACCATAGCGAGCAGCTGTTAAGCTATCGGGTCGGGTTTTGGATCCGATAACCGTTAACACCCGACCAATGGGGATTTTCCGTGTAAAATCATCATTGGCTGGAAAACTGCGTGTCGGCTCATTCTTGGGACAGATGTCATCCTCATTGAATGAAGCCTATGATCGTCGACACATGGCGCATGACCACGAGGCCCATTTCGTGAAAAGGCGGCCCGTTTGACAGTGGTGGCGGGCGGCCCATGGAAAGCCTATTAACGGCACATTAGCATATAGCCCATTTACAACCCACTAACCCAAGGCCCGTTCGCCCTATCCGAATTAGGCCCGATGGCGTCATCTGGGCCATCAATATGATTCGACCCGTTTTCGCCACGGCCCATGTATGGCCCATCCGTCTTCGGCCCATATGAGGCCCTATGTAACTCTTGGCCTATGCGGCCCATGGTGGCCAGCCCGATGAACGGTATTTCTTTGGACCATTAACGCCCGTGGTGAAACTGGCCGTAATGAACATGTCGCTTTATACCCATTAAGGGCCGTTATTGATTGGGCGTTTACAGCCATGTTATCTTCGGCCTTCTCAAGCCCATTTATTCTTGGGCTCATTTGCAACATTCGGTTACTTACCCATTCTTGTCATTTTTCGCTTGTGGGCTTCAGCCCGTCTTTATAATCGGCCCGTTTGTGGTCCGTTAGTTTGTTGGGCCATCTTCATAGCATCACCAAATCGGCCTATTAACGACCCGTTATGGTCAGCCAATAAAGCGTATGATTTCCATTATAGGCCATCTCACGGCCCATTAAAAACGTTAAGACCCATAAATGAGTGGCGGCCCATGGATCCTCGTGGCGTAGAAGGCCCATGGATCCTGCGTGGCGTAAAGGCCCATGGATCTGCGAGGCGTAAAGGCCCATGGATCTGCCCGAGCGTAGAAGGCCCATGGATCCTACGAGGCGTAGAAGGCCCATGGTCAGGCGAGTTGGCCCCGTTTGACGATATAGCATATTCAAAGAATTATCCTACTCAATACTATCACCTCTAAAAAGCATACACTATACAACAAAGAGATCAAGGCATAGAAAGGTAGAATAATCCTACACTATACAATAAAGAAATTACAGCCGATTATACCCCGGGCATTATGGTTCGGCACGGTGATAATAAAGCATACACAAACAACAAATTACATACCTTTGGGCAAATATGGTTCATACATCATGGGCGCATCAACTTAACTCCATTTGAACTATAATCTCTTGAGAAAATAGGATTGGCGGATTCAGATAGCACAAATTTCGATGCAAAATCTCCAATTCCTTCATGGTTACCTCGGTGTCTTGTTTCATTTTTTGACTCATCTAATACTGCATGTCCAGTCTCAACTTGTTGATTATCGTTGACAATCATGTACGTTGTCTTGCCACCTCTAGTTGATGCTCGAGAACATCAGCACATTCCAATTCAATCCATAATCATTCGTACGGCCATGCCGCCTTTCGCCAGATTTTGTGTTGATGTCACTTCATCCTGAAATGTTTACGTAAGTACACATGACTAGGGAAAAAATATAGTTACAACGATTGAAGCGAACAAGACACTATTTTGTACTACATGGCAAAACAGGACTAACAATAATGTTACATCACTTTCACACAAAAATGTTACCGTCATGAAGCATAAGCAGGTGATATTTTAAAAATTATAAAAGATAGTCCGTGCAGCCTGCATACGAAATCCCTCTTAGCTCACCAGAGGAGCATGATGTTGGGGCCCAATAAAACACAGACAAGTTACAAATTTAGACAGCCGTTAGTATAAGTAAGCAAGATTGGCCATTCGTACCTCAATTAAAGTCTTAGGGAGCATAATGAACAGCGAGAGGGTTTCATACAAACATACTACAGAGCAAAACTATGCAATCATTAGCATAGTATAAACTAGATTGTGAGCCTCATGCAATAATAGTTGGTTAATAGACTTCAAAGCAGGCACACTTTGGCGAGTAATTAAATGGTAAGGCCTTTAATTATGTCAACTAATAGTGATACAAGTACCGAACATCGGGCATAATTATTTGGGCATCTCATTAAGTGAGGACAAATAAAGCAATTGAAAAGAAAATTAACTATGCCCGAAACAAACAAGGAATTGAACTGTTGAGTTGCATCTGATGACTTACCTTAGCAGGTTGAAGAGGCTCAGCGCAGCTCTACTTCTCTTGCAAGGCTCCTTCCTAACATCTTGTACTTGGAAATCCTCAATCTTATCTTCATTGCCCCCTGCAAGGTGACACAAACTAGTTACTCGTCTCCTTGGAAGATAAATATGCATACTTTCCAGTCTGTGAACACAAAAGGATGAGATTATAACAAAACAACACCACATAATGAAACATGCGCATCTCTTGCACTTGCACACAATGAAATGAGCATTTACTATATACGCACTATGTAAAACTAGGCATACCTTTAACTGGATCTCCGGTACTCTTGGAGAGCCTCTTGTGTATCAGACCAAACCTTTATGTCACCTATGAGTTAGACAAGGCCTACAGCAGCCCTTAGTGTTTAAATCGTTGACAAGCTCTGTTAGAGTGTTAGGTCAAGAACAACAAGTAATCAAAGCAAACAGTCCTAGTATGGCTGGTGATGCAAACAAGCAATTGAGCAGATGTGAGCAAATCTTACATATCAAGAAAAGAAGCAAAGAAGGAGGCTTAAAGACCATCACTTGGTGACCAGATTTAAGGGCATTTAAACATCATGTGCAACGTATGAACTAACATAAACATTGCAATTCCAGATTCTACAATGGAAGTTATGCCATGTATGATGATGCAAATATGCAGATAGCGAGGCAGGAGTGATTCATCATTGCACGCACAATTGAATTGCAGGTTAAGGGCCGATTCGATTCACTTTTCAGGTATATTGTCAAAAGCCATAAAAGATGTAAAAGTCATTTTTGAGTTATGGGCTTGGGCAACTAATTTCGCTTTGGAGGGGGTGTTTGGGTAGAACCTCACTAAAAATGAAGGAAGGGAATAGTGAAATGACTCTGTTGTGCCTATATTACACTCAAAATGCAAGCTGCGGCGCTGTGTCACACCTGACCCTCAAGTAAAACAAACACGCAAGCATTCATTGCCACCTTGCAACACATCTCCTCTCCCTTTCCTCTACCTCGACCCCTGCTGTAGCACTAGGGTTCCTCAGCCGAGCACCATCCATGGTCCCCATCAGTCTGGCAGTCTTTATGTCGGCTCAGGCTACATGGCCGGCCAGGTGAGGCAAACCTCACAGCCTCCTCCTCTGGTGCCGCCCCTCATTCTCATGGTCTCCGGTAATTTGCTCCTTGTGGTTAGTCCAGCACTATTCAGTGACATTTGCCTGTCTCTGGTGATGCCACCTTGCTGCAGAAAGGCACATGTCCCCCTCCTCTCCTATGATGCCATGGCCTTGAGAGTGTTGTTGAAGGATGGTGCTATGAAATTGCTTTGCTGGTATATGATGAATTGCTATGAGGCTGCTGCTGCTGTATGATGAAGTTGCTGCTATGAGCTGCACTGCTATATGATGCTTTTCGAGTGGTGCTGCTATATGATAATAACCAGCCACTTGGACCATCGAATTTCAATAAATAATTGTTCTTCATTTAAATGTGGGTCATCGTTCTTCGTTTAAATTAGGCAATGGGATCTCTATGGAAAACATTGACCAAAGTAGATTGTGCCAAGTAGATGGTATCTTTGTATTTGCATTTTGAGCAAATAGTGATGGTCTGTTTTCCTATCATATTAATTACTGCACTGGGTTCAATTTGTGATGTTTGCAAGTCAAATTAATTTCCATATGGGCAGAAAAATGAAAAATATATAATGCAATCTAGACTTTCCTTGATCATACCAAAGATAAGCTGAAAACAATGAAAAGAACTGGTTGGCTATTACATGGAGCTTATATTCACGGTGCTTATTTTCTTAGGATAACTCGTAATAACTCCTAAGAAACTTGGCTAATAAATGGCATACAAATAACATCACGATGATTGCAATGGAGGAGTGACGTACCATAGCACCTTTGTATAGGCTCACCGCTGCCTCTCCTTTTTTGCGATGTTCCATGAAATTGCCACATACATCTTGTACTTTTTCATTGTGTAACCCTATCTGCAGTTGACACGGCTAATTTCAGACATCTCTACATGATACTACATTGCATATCCCTTGCATATTTAAACCACCAATTAACGATTGTGTGCATACCATAAACTAGCCATGACTATGTATCTTTGGTGGCAGGCACTCTAAGGAGCCTAATGTAGTGCACTGGAATTCCTACATGCCACCTACGATTTTGTGTAATGTCACTTTGTTCCTAAATATATGTCTTTGTAGAGATTCAGTATGGACCACATATGATGTATATAGATGCATTTTGAGTGTAGATTCACTCATTTTGCTCCGTATGTAGCCTATAGTGGAATCTCTAGAAAGACTTATATTTAGGAGGAGTACGAGTAGTATCATGTATGACATCTACATATCTAATTTAGCCAGTAGTAGAAATCATTATGCACAAAGGATTACTGGTCAAAAATCCTAGCAAAAGCATTTGGCGAACGCGAGAACAATACAAGAGAGCGCTTACAAGATCATAGCAATGCCTCGGTCAGGATCTTGGTTGGCCAAGCTGTTAGATCGGAAGAAACATCGTCCTTGTAGTTTTGCCAGCTACATAACAGTGTGCTGACGGTTAGTATATTTGAAGTACATCGGGCAGGTGATCTTGGGCGGGTTTAAAGGTGACAAGTACCTAGGCGTGGCGGGTGCTTGGCATCTCTCGAGCAGTGGAATCAGGTTAGAAACGTCGAGGGTGATGGCGCTGCTGTTGTCGGGGTCGATAAGGAGATCTAGAACCGTCGAGTAGGGTGTTTGTGGAGCGGCTCGGTAGGGTGGACTACGGTGTGGGCGAAGCGGATCGTGGCCGTGGACGGGCGTAGGTGAAGCTGCTCCGTGGTTGGGTTAAGGATGGTGTCGACGGCGGATGCGGTACGTGGGCCAGGCGTGAAGCTGCTCGGTGGTTGGGTTAAGGATGGTGTCGACGATCGGATCTGCGGCCGTGGGCCAGGCGTCGGTGCTCGGTGGTTGGGTTAAGGGTGGTGTCGATGATCCGGATCTGCGGCCGTGGGCGTCGGAAGCTGCTCGTAGGTTGGATGAGGGTGCAAGGAAGCGGATCTGAGGCCGTGGACTTGTGAGTTGGCAAGCGGCCGGTAGGGTTGAGAATGGTATAGCAAAGCTACTCGGTGAGGTTGGCTGTGTCGTAAGCGGCTCCGGTAGGGTTGAGGAAGGTGTCGTGAGCGCCTCGGTAGGGTTGAGGAAGGTGTCGGCGCCTCGAGGGGTTGAGGAAGGTGTCGTGAAGAGGATCGAGCCGTCGGCGAGCGTCGATGGCGGCTCGGGGGTGTGGACGAAGCATCTCCGTGGGGGTATGAATGAGCCACTGCAGATCTTGCGGTTGGCGAATACCGTGAAGCAGATCCGCGCCGTGGACAAGCCGACACTGAATGGGCTGTGTATGCAGTGGTGGATGAGCAGTCTACTTGTTTCTAGGGAGTGGGAGGGTAGATGCGGCCGAGGCAGATCCGGCGAGGTGGGCCTGGCGTGAATGGGCTATGAGTACGTGAAATGGATGAGCAGTCTAGGGTTTAGAGAGGCGATGAAATGCAGGGCGTGATGTAAGATGCTCTCGTGCTTGGAGTTAGTCGTTTTGCGGGAGGAGGAGAAATGGGGTGCCGTGTAGTGGGGAACGAAGTTACCAAAGCCCGACCTATCATGTAGATGAGGCGGTATTGTAACTGTTGGTCTCCGTGCACCAAGACACAAAGGGGATTCGCATGCTAAAGACTAAGGTGGCGGAAATTTTAGAAGGAGGCGGAGATTTTGCCGCCCATGAGATCGTTCGTATCCATTTCAACTAATTTTGGACCGTGCTAGCGGAAGGTCATGCTAGACTGTATACAGGGGCAGCGTCGTGATTAATAAGCGGTGTGAAGTCCACCCGGAAAAAGACAATAACTCGGGATGATCGCCGATAACTTGGCGTTCACACGGCGACCAATCGTCTGGTGTGTAGTGGCCCATTCACAAGGATCAAACGCTCAGCCTATGTATTTCTCGTGTAAATAGATAATTTAGTGCCATTGGTTATTTACTTTAAACATAATGCATTGACGTGTTAGTGTGGCGCACAAAAGAAATGGATATTGTAGTTAGCTACTTAAAGTGTTACCTCATATGATTATAGCCTCCATTTCATAAATTGCGTAAGTTGAATTCATATATGAATATTATATATATTACTTCAAAATAAAACTTAAATCATCCAAGACTAATGAATTTGAATGCAAGAGTAACAATGGTGCATGTGCATGATAGCTACATTGGTTGTTTGAAGAAACATCAACGTAACTTTGGCATGCACAACTGAAAAGGTTTATTTAAATAGAAAAAATGTGATATGTGAGTGTCCAATCTTTATAGCGTTGAATCGATATTGTACCTTTGGCCACGATACAAGTAGATATTGACTTATGTTCAAGCGATGCGTCCACGATCGCTAGATAGTGATCGTGAATGAATTGTGCAATCTCTCTCGCATACATATCTCATTTCCTGTGGGCATCGGAATCACACAGCGCTTATGTATTTCTCTCCCTCCGTCAGGTTAAATTATCTTTCTACCCCGTCCTACAAGTCTCTCACACAAACACACTCTCTATGTCTAACACGCACCCCTTTAATTCCATACCCCACACCACTAATGTCTCAAAGTATAATAATGTCTCTCACACATATGCTATCTACCTATCCCTTAATATAGCTAGATATGTGTCACAAACTCCTTCTCCCTACTAGCAAGATGCCCATGTGTTTGCGGAACATCAAGATGCATTTGTAAGAAGTTTATCTTGTGGGGAAAAGGATGAAGCGAGTGCCTTGTTTGCAAATCTGAGAGGGTTGTGGGTATCTTTTTGCAAAATTGCCATATTTTCCTTCATGTCCATCGGATATAAATCGGATGGCCTATATTGCAGGATGGCAGGAACACCATCATCACCAACTCTGTTTTTATAAGAGTAGAGATATGTGAGTGTCTGCCCCTCCCACACACACACTTCCCAACACCGAAGGAGTAGGGTGACACCTCGATCTTGATACTAATCTATCATTGGCTTCTCTCAAACATACACACACACTACCCGACACCCGAAGGAGTAGGGTGACACCTCGATCTTGATACTAATCTATCATTGGATTCTCTCTCAAACATACACACACACACACACACTACACGACCTTTGAAGGTAGGGTGGCACATGATCTTGATAATAATCTATGACTCCTCTTTCAAACACACACACACACACACACACACACACACACACCGCTAGTTGTGCCTCTGTACCCAGCAGACTCTCGTCGTCTTTCTCTCCCTCCCCCCAACAATGACAGCACAAGGGTGACAACTCGATCTGATCATAATCATCAATTGGTTTCTCTCTCAAACATTGTGTCTCGTGCCTCGCTCATTAACCCCCTCGATATGTAGACTTCCGGCGCGCCTGGCTGTAGTGACATGACGTCGAACGGTGTGCCTTGTTTTACCGGCCTCATGTGATAGTTTTCACCTGTTTTGTATTAATTAACAAGGCAACCTTTTCTTTGTTACTACTCCCTCCATTCCAAAATAGATGACTCAACTTTGCTAACTTTAGTATAAAGTTGGGTCATATATTTCAAACGGAAAGGAATACTAGTGAATCTGAAATCATTCGGGCAGACATAAAACATATCACTTCAACCCAATTATCGCAGCAACTACTTTAAAAAGAAATTAGCTAGCTGCCGTGCGTTACCGGAACATCAAGATGCATTTGTATGAGTAGTTTATCTTGTGAGAGAAAAGGTTGAGCGAGGAAGGCCTTATTTGCGAACATGGAGGCGATGTGGGTATATTTTGCAAAATTGCCATAGTTTCTTTCCTATCCGTTAGATATAAATCCGATGGCCTATATTGCAGGATGTACGCACACCATCATCACCAACTCATTTTCCTCCTCTCTGTCGAAAATACTTGTCATCAAAATGGATAAAAATAGATGTATCTAAAACTAAATGGATATTTAAATTAGTGCCTGGTTCCTTAGTTGTACTCACTTTCCCCACGCTCAAACGTTGCTTTTCCCTCTCCTTAGCTGAAACTCTCACAAATGCTCATAGCGGGCGTTCTTAGTCTTGACCGAAATCCATTGACCGTTAATTGCTGACGAGTGGGGCGAGTCTTCGTCGGCTTGTTTGCTGATGGGTGGGACCGCAAGAACCGTATTGGGCAGCTTGTGCGATCTAGAAACAAATCTAGACAGCCGCCGCATCCGCCGCCCGCCTCGCCCGTCGTGCGCGTCCACCGGTTGTTTCCTCCACCTATGCCCTATTAGTTCATCGGCGCCGGCGTCTCCATGAGATATAGCCCACCTCATCTGGGATTACATAGCGATGTTGGTGAGGACGCCCGTGCAATCGACCGTGGAGATTGAGTCGAATCATGATAGATAATTCATGGATTAAACACAGGTAAGCATTGTTTCCTCTCGAATTAGCGTTCTAAGTCGTATTGTAGGCCGTGTTGACTTCTTTTGCTTGAATCGTTGATTTGTGCTTGATTTTGCCGGCTAAGCGAAGCCTTTGTTTCCTTCCCCAAAATAGGATTGATCCGTGGCTTTTTGACTGCGATTAGAATGGAAACAAATGTGTTGCGTGTGCCCTTTTATTTTTTTTATTTTTTTTTTTTCTTTTTCTTTTTGTCCTTTCTCTTTGCAATGCTCTAATAATGATGATCATCACACTTCTATTGATTACAACATAAGGATTACAACTCGAAACTAGAACAAGATATGACTCTATATGAATGCCTCGGTGATTGCGAGATGGTGCAATGAATCAAGAGTGACATGTATGAAAAATAATGCATGGTGGCTTTGCCACAAATCGATGTCAACTACATGATCATGCAATGGCAATATGACAAAAGTAAAGTATGTCATGATGATGATGAGCGGAGCGGTGGAAAGTTGCATGGCAATATATCTCGAATGGCTATGGAGATGCCATAATAGGTAATATGGTGGCTGTTTTGAGGAAGATATAAGGAGGTTTTATGTGTGATAGAGCATAAGATATCACGGTTTGGATGCCGTGAAGTTTGCACCAACACTCAAGGTGAGAAAGGGCAATGCTGCAGTGCGGAAGAGGCTAGCAAAGGCGGAAAGGTAAAAGTCGTATAATCCATGGACTCAACATTAGTCAAAAGAACTCATATACTTATTGCAAAAATTTAGAAGTCATCAAAATAAAGTACTACAGCATGCTCCTAGGGGATAGATTGGTAGCAAAGACCATCGCTTTCCCGACCGCCACTCATAAGGATGCACAAGCGGTACACTTCATGTTTCAAATTTGATACACAACTTTAACCATATGTGCATGCTACGGGACTTGCAAACTTCAACACAAGCATTTCTCAAATTCAAAACTACTCAACTAGCACGACTTTGATATTATCACCTCCATATCTCAAAACAATTATCAAGCATCAAACTTTTCTTAGTATTCAGCGCACTCAAAAAGTTTCACATATCTTGAATACCAAGTATATTAATATTAAGCAAATTACCATGCTATTAACGACTCTCAAAATAATCTAAGTGAAGCATGAGAGATCAAAAGTTTCTTTAAAACAAATCCACCACCGTGCTCTAAAAGATCTAAGTGAAGCACTAGAGCAAAAATTATCGCTCAAAAGATATAAGTGAAGCACTATGAGCAAAACTATCAAGCTCAAAAGATATAAGTGAAGCACATAGAGTATTCTATCAAATTCCAATTTATGTATGCCTCTCTCAAAAGGTGTACAGCAAGGATGATTGTGGTAGACTAACAAGCAAAGATGCAAATAATACAAGGCGCTCCAAGCAAAACACATATCATGTGGTGAATAAAATATAGCTCCAAGTAAATTACCGATGGAAGTAGGCGAAAAGAGGATGCCTTCAGGGCATCCCCAAGCTTTGACTTTTGGTGTCCTTGGATTATCTTGGGGTTCCATGGGCATCCCCAAGCTTAGGCTCTTGCCACTCCTTGTTCCATAATCCATCAAAATTCACCCAAAACTTGAAAACTTCACAACACAAAACTCAATAGAAATCTCGTGAGCTCCGTTAGAAAACAAAAAGACTACTTTAAGATACTGTAATGAACTCATTATTTATTTATATTGCTGTTAAACCTACTGTATTCCAACTTATATATGGATTATAAACTATTTTACTAGCCATAGATTCATCAGAATAAGCAAACAACACACGATAAACAGAATCTGTCAAAAACAGAACAGTCTGTAGTAATCTGTAATTAACGCAAACTTCTAGAACTCCAAAAATCTACCAAAATTAGACGACCTAGAAAATTTGTTTATTGATCATCATAAATTGGAATCAGTATTTTATCACGTTCTGGTGATTTTTAATAATCCAGGCACTGGCGCAAAGTTTCTGGAAATTACAGCAAGATCAAATAACTATCATCCAAGAAGATCCAATAGGTCTAGCTTGGCACAAACACTAATTAAAACATAAAACCACATCTAAACAGAGGCTAGATGGATTATTTATTCTAAACAGAAGCAAAACAAAAACTAAAAATAAAAAATTGGGTTGCATCCCAACAAGCGCTATCGTTTACGCCCTAGCTAGGCATAAAAGCAAGGATAGATCTAGGTAGTAGCGTCTTGGTAGGCAATCCATAGGTGGCTCTCATGATAGATTCATATGGTAATTTTATTTTATTTCTAGGAAAGTGTTCCATGACTTTCTTTAATGGAAATTGGAATCTAATATTCCTTCCTTCATATCAATAATTGCACCAATCGTTCTGGAAAGGTCTACCAAGAATAATAGGACATGAAGGATTGCAATCTATATCAAAACGATAAAATCTAAGGGCACATAATTCCTATTTGCAACAATAAGAACATCATTAATTCTTCCCATAGGCTTTTTAATAGTGGAATCCATAAGATGCAAGTTTAGAGAGCAATCATCAAAGTCACGGAAATCTAGCAAATCACACAAAGTTTTGGGAATAGTGGAGACACTAGCACCCAAATCACACAAGGCATGAAACTCATAGTTTTTAATTTTAATTTTAGTATTGGGTTCCCTCATGATAGAGCTTTCTAGGACTTTCAACAAGTTTTTCTTCATAAGATTGCATCAAGGCATCAACAATGTGTTCGGTAAAGGCCTTATTTTGACTATAAGCATGAGGAGAATTTACAGTTGCAACAAGTAAATACAATCAATTAAAGAGCAATTTTCATAATTAAATTCCTTGAGATCCAATATAGTGGGTTTAGCAACATCTAGGTTTTTATTTCTTTCAATCCCACATTTATCAATTTCATCATCAAGATCTAAAACTCAATTCTTAGAACGCCTTCTAGGTAAAATAGGATCATATTCAGTTTCATCAAGATTCATATTGCAAAAGCGAAGATTTAATGGGGACACATCAATAACTTTTAGATCTTCATCTTGATTTTCATTGGAATTGGAAGAACACGCTTTAAAAGGCTTCTTTGGAAGCACGCATCCTAAGCGGTTCTTTATTTGCACTCATCAATGGACATTATCATAGCTTTGAGAGACTCATTGATATCATGCTTAGGATGAATAGATCTAAGCTTTCAAGAATCAACCTCAAGAGAAATTATATCAACGTTCTAGCCAAATCATCAACTTTAAGCAATTTCTCCTCAAGCAAAGCATTAAAATTATTTTGTGAATTCATAAACTCTTTAAAACTACTCAAATTCAGAGGGCATCTTATTAAAATTTCCATAAGAGTTGTTGTAGGAATTTCCATAATTATTAGAAGGATTACTAGGATAAGGCCTAGGATTAAAATACCTCTCTCTGCGTTGTTACCAAAATTATTCCTACCAACAAAATTCACATCTGAGATTCATTATTATTCTCAATCAAAGTAGACAAAGGCATATCATTAGGATCAGAAGAAACACTCTTAGTAGCAAATAATTTCATAAGTTCATCCATCTTTCCTCAAAACATTAATTTCTTCTATACTTTTTTTATTAGTAGATCTTTGGTATGCCATTGAGAATAATTAACCATAATATTGTCTAGAAGTTTAGTAGCATCTCCTAGAGTGATTTCCATAAAAGTGCCCTCCGGCGAATCTAAAAGATTTCTAGAAGCAAAATTCAATCCGGCATAAATTTTTGTATAATCATCCACAAGTTCAAACCATGAGTAGGACAATTCGTATCACTAATTTCATTCTCTCCCAAGCTTGCAACATGTTCATGATCAAGTTGCTTAAAATTCATAATATCGTTCCTAAGAGATAATCTTAGCGGGAGGAAAATACTTAGAGATAAAAGCATCTTTGCACTTGTTCCAAGAATCAATACTATTTTAGGCAAAGATGAAAACCATGCTTTAGCACGATCTCTAAGCGAAAAATAGCTTCAACTTAATGACATCATTATCGACATCTTTTTCTTTTGCATATCACATAAATCAACGAAGCTATTAGGATGAGTGGCGACATCTTCACTAGGAAGGCGGTAATTGATCTTTCATAACAAGATTCAACAAAACAGTATTGATTTCACAAGATTGATGTATTGGCAAGAGGAGCAATCGGTGCTAAGGAAATCATTATTATTGGTATTGGTGAAGTCACACAATTTGGTAGCATCTTGAGCCATCGCGACAAACAAGCAATACAACACACGCGAGCAAACAAGCAGACGAGAAAAAGGCAAGGAGAAGGAGATTGGGAAAGAGAGCGAATAAAGCGGCAAGGGTGAAGTGGGGGAGAGGAAAGCGAGGCAAATGGCAAATAATGTAATGCGGAGATAGGGATTGTGATGGGTACTTGGTATGGTGCTTGCTCTTCGTGAGCCTCGACAACGGCGCAAAATTCGTCTTGCTACCTCTTGAGCACTGCGTTGGATTTCCCGAAGGAGAGATGATGACAAAGTAGCGTAAGTATTTCCCTCATTTTTGAGAACCAAGGTATCAATCGGTAGGAGGCCACGCTGAAGTCCCTCGTGCACAAAGCGATAGCTCCTCACAACCAACGCGATTAGGGGTTGTCAATCCCTTCGATCACTTACGAGTGAGATCTGATAGAGATGATAGATAATATTTTTGGTATTTTTGAAATAGAGATGCAAAGTGAAAAGTAAAGGCAAAGTAAAAACAAGCAAATATTAAATTGATGGAGATTGATATGATGAGAATAGACCGGGGCCATAGGTTTCCCTAGAGGCTTCTCTCAAGAGCATAAGTATTCTACAGTGGGTGAACAAATTACTGTTAAGCAATTGGAGAATTGAACATAGTTATGAGTATATCTAGGTATGATCATATATAGGCATCACATCCAAGACAAGTAGACCAAAAGATTCTGCATCTACTACTATTACTCCACTCATGACCGCTATCGGCATGCATATAGAGTATTAAGTTAAAATAGAGTGCGCTTAAGCACGATGACATGATGTAGAGGAATAAATTCATGCAATATGATAAATACCCCATCTTGTTATCCTCGATGGCAACAATACAATATGTGCCTTGCAACCCTTTACATCCTTTGGGTAAGGACACATAAGATTGAGCATAAGCTAAACACTTCTCCCATTGCAAGAACTACCAATCTAGTTGGCCAAACCAAGCGGATAATTGAAGAGACTTGCAAAGACAACCAATCATACATAAAAGAATTCAGAGAAGATTCAATATTATTCATAGATAAGATGGTTCATAAACACACAATTCATCGGTCTCAACAAACACACAAAAGAAGATTACATCGAATAGATCTCCACGAGAGAGAGAACATTGTATTGAGATCCAAAAAGAGAAAAGCCATCTAGCTACTAGCTATGGATCCGAAGTTATGAAGTAAACTACACACACTTCATCGGAGGGCTATGGTGATGATGTAGAAGCCCTCCGTGGTGGATGCCCCTCGTGAACTCGGAACAACCCAAGATGGGATCTCTGGATCTGGAGGAAATTCTGCGGGTGGAATTAGGTTTTTGCTCCGTTCGATCATTTGAGGCTACATAGGTATATATAGGAGGAAGGATTCGTCGGTGGAGCAGGGGCCCATGAGGCGGCGCCCTGAGGCGCCCCCACCCTCGTGACCGCCTCTTCGTTCCTTGAGTAGGGTCCAAGTCCCTAGATCATGTTCGGTGAGAAAATCACGTTTGAAGGTTTCATTCCATTTGGACTCTGTTTGATATTCATTTCTTGAAACACAAATAGGCAAAAAAAATAGCAATTCAGGTTGAGCCTCCGGTTAATAGGTTAGTCAAAAATAATATAAAAGTGGAAAATAAAGCCCAATATAGTCCAAAAGCAGTAGATAAAGTAGCATGGAGCAATCAAAAATTATAGATCGTTGGAGCGTATCACTCTGTGCTTACTACCTTATGTTCCGCTATATATTTAGGGTAGTAAAGGAGAACTACTGCGATTGTGTCCCGATTCTTTCGGACAAAGCACCTCGATGAAAGCCAAAAACTGACATCATGATGCAGCGAGAGCTGGTCAGCTATTAGAGATCCAAAATCGTTGAGATTTTCCACTTCTTGTGAAGAATCGGTTCTCGATTAAATGAGTCTACGCCCTAGTTGACCATCGAATCGGGGAACCGCCGACTTTCTTAATGTCAAGCTCCTATGGCTAAGTGAGGCGGTAAAGGCATAAAGTCTGATTGCCTTGTTAGTTGTGCTAAACACCTCCTTTAGGACGAGAATGTGGAGTAAAGAGTGTTTAGATTTATCTAAACACCCCATTACTACCTCGTGGGGAGAAGCCAACATTGGTCAACCCTCAAATTTCATAGCGGCCTTACAGGTGGCGTAAATCAAAAGCATTATATTACATAACATCATCGTTCCATATTCAGAGGCAAGATAATACAAATGTTCTCATGGGAACATGACATCCTTGAACATTGCTCATACAAGCGGACCCCTCGGACACCATCAAAATAGAGCTCAGATCGACAATGCTCCTTGCCTGCCCTCCGGCCCTCAGTCATCGGCTTCTTGGCATCTAGCTTTGCCCAATGCATCTTGGCGAACCGCGCCATCTGTGCACCTTCAATCTGAGACCGGCTTGCTTCATGGCTTGAGCATGGATGAGCACTTAAAGCCGATTAACAAGCTCGAAGTAGCTGCTAAATCAGTTCAATGACCCACGATCCTTTTCTCGAGTCCTTCATGGCTAGCTCCGCCGACTTGTGCAGCTCGATCAACTTCACTAGCTGGTCGTGAAGGGCACGGATCTTTCGGGTCAAGATATTGACAGAATAGCTTCTCCAGTAGACATCCCTGGGCTCTATAGTGTTCGGCAGCATCCGATACTGCCCGCCGAATCCACCATACTGAAAACCCAATTCGGATAAGTACAAGAGCGTTTCTTCTATACTTGCTTTATGGTGAAAGACTTACCGCGCAATCTTCGCGCTGAATTTCATTTACGAGCTTTCGGCTCAAGTGCATCTGTCGCTTCTGGCGGGCTTCGCCCGATTCAGATTCTGCGGCTTCTGATCACGCTCAGGACTCAAATCTCCGATCCGCCTGGGTACATTCTTCGCCTCATAACTAGGCTCGTGCTTTACTTGTGGCGTGTTCCTTAAGCGCCTTGTCCTCGGCTCGGCTACTTGTAACCTTCGAGGGCTGCCACCTCGGTAAATGGCCCTAATAGCGTTTATGACACCTTAGTCTGGGCGGACTATTCTTTTATTTCTACTTAAAATGTACCCGTGGAAGTTCTGCATACCTTGGCTGTCCTCAGCTAACCGTGGGCAGGCTCCTCCTCGGCCAGCTCGACTTCCGCTTGAGTCCGGAGACCTCCACCTTGGCATTAGAGGTGGCTGCGGTCTTTGCTCATTCACATAGACAACTTATGTTAGCTCTGCGATATTTCTTCTTGATCCTCTGTTACGGCTTTTCTCTTTCCGAACACAAATAGAAACTCGAGAGCTCTGTCTATCACTACAAAAAAATACACTTCCGTGATGATCGTGTTTGTCCAGTTAGGTCGTGTTTTTGTCATGCATGTAATCCATCCGACAAATTTATAGCCAGAATCAAGATAGTCATACATGTCTTTGTCGTAAGTGTTCGATGACATTACCAAAATTATCATCGGAAGTGTCCACTTCCATGACGTGATAATCGCGGCGTGCGAAGTGCTTTTCGTAAAGGGTGAACACGTGGCATCACCATAGCGAGCAGCTGTTAAGCTATCGGGTCGGGTTTTGGATCCGATAACCGTTAACACCCGACCAATGGGGATTTTCCGTGTAAAATCATCATTGGCTGGAAAACTGCGTGTCGGCTCATTCTTGGGACAGATGTCATCCTCATTGAATGAAGCCTATGATCGTCGACACATGGCGCATGACCACGAGGCCCATTTCGTGAAAAGGCGGCCCGTTTGACAGTGGTGGCGGGCGGCCCATGGAAAGCCTATTAACGGCACATTAGCATATAGCCCATTTACAACCCACTAACCCAAGGCCCGTTCGCCCTATCCGAATTAGGCCCGATGGCGTCATCTGGGCCATCAATATGATTCGACCCGTTTTCGCCACGGCCCATGTATGGCCCATCCGTCTTCGGCCCATATGAGGCCCTATGTAACTCTTGGCCTATGCGGCCCATGGTGGCCAGCCCGATGAACGGTATTTCTTTGGACCATTAACGCCCGTGGTGAAACTGGCCGTAATGAACATGTCGCTTTATACCCATTAAGGGCCGTTATTGATTGGGCGTTTACAGCCATGTTATCTTCGGCCTTCTCAAGCCCATTTATTCTTGGGCTCATTTGCAACATTCGGTTACTTACCCATTCTTGTCATTTTTCGCTTGTGGGCTTCAGCCCGTCTTTATAATCGGCCCGTTTGTGGTCCGTTAGTTTGTTGGGCCATCTTCATAGCATCACCAAATCGGCCTATTAACGACCCGTTATGGTCAGCCAATAAAGCGTATGATTTCCATTATAGGCCATCTCACGGCCCATTAAAAACGTTAAGACCCATAAATGAGTGGCGGCCCATGGATCCTCGTGGCGTAGAAGGCCCATGGATCCTGCGTGGCGTAAAGGCCCATGGATCTGCGAGGCGTAAAGGCCCATGGATCTGCCCGAGCGTAGAAGGCCCATGGATCCTACGAGGCGTAGAAGGCCCATGGTCAGGCGAGTTGGCCCCGTTTGACGATATAGCATATTCAAAGAATTATCCTACTCAATACTATCACCTCTAAAAAGCATACACTATACAACAAAGAGATCAAGGCATAGAAAGGTAGAATAATCCTACACTATACAATAAAGAAATTACAGCCGATTATACCCCGGGCATTATGGTTCGGCACGGTGATAATAAAGCATACACAAACAACAAATTACATACCTTTGGGCAAATATGGTTCATACATCATGGGCGCATCAACTTAACTCCATTTGAACTATAATCTCTTGAGAAAATAGGATTGGCGGATTCAGATAGCACAAATTTCGATGCAAAATCTCCAATTCCTTCATGGTTACCTCGGTGTCTTGTTTCATTTTTTGACTCATCTAATACTGCATGTCCAGTCTCAACTTGTTGATTATCGTTGACAATCATGTACGTTGTCTTGCCACCTCTAGTTGATGCTCGAGAACATCAGCACATTCCAATTCAATCCATAATCATTCGTACGGCCATGCCGCCTTTCGCCAGATTTTGTGTTGATGTCACTTCATCCTGAAATGTTTACGTAAGTACACATGACTAGGGAAAAAATATAGTTACAACGATTGAAGCGAACAAGACACTATTTTGTACTACATGGCAAAACAGGACTAACAATAATGTTACATCACTTTCACACAAAAATGTTACCGTCATGAAGCATAAGCAGGTGATATTTTAAAAATTATAAAAGATAGTCCGTGCAGCCTGCATACGAAATCCCTCTTAGCTCACCAGAGGAGCATGATGTTGGGGCCCAATAAAACACAGACAAGTTACAAATTTAGACAGCCGTTAGTATAAGTAAGCAAGATTGGCCATTCGTACCTCAATTAAAGTCTTAGGGAGCATAATGAACAGCGAGAGGGTTTCATACAAACATACTACAGAGCAAAACTATGCAATCATTAGCATAGTATAAACTAGATTGTGAGCCTCATGCAATAATAGTTGGTTAATAGACTTCAAAGCAGGCACACTTTGGCGAGTAATTAAATGGTAAGGCCTTTAATTATGTCAACTAATAGTGATACAAGTACCGAACATCGGGCATAATTATTTGGGCATCTCATTAAGTGAGGACAAATAAAGCAATTGAAAAGAAAATTAACTATGCCCGAAACAAACAAGGAATTGAACTGTTGAGTTGCATCTGATGACTTACCTTAGCAGGTTGAAGAGGCTCAGCGCAGCTCTACTTCTCTTGCAAGGCTCCTTCCTAACATCTTGTACTTGGAAATCCTCAATCTTATCTTCATTGCCCCCTGCAAGGTGACACAAACTAGTTACTCGTCTCCTTGGAAGATAAATATGCATACTTTCCAGTCTGTGAACACAAAAGGATGAGATTATAACAAAACAACACCACATAATGAAACATGCGCATCTCTTGCACTTGCACACAATGAAATGAGCATTTACTATATACGCACTATGTAAAACTAGGCATACCTTTAACTGGATCTCCGGTACTCTTGGAGAGCCTCTTGTGTATCAGACCAAACCTTTATGTCACCTATGAGTTAGACAAGGCCTACAGCAGCCCTTAGTGTTTAAATCGTTGACAAGCTCTGTTAGAGTGTTAGGTCAAGAACAACAAGTAATCAAAGCAAACAGTCCTAGTATGGCTGGTGATGCAAACAAGCAATTGAGCAGATGTGAGCAAATCTTACATATCAAGAAAAGAAGCAAAGAAGGAGGCTTAAAGACCATCACTTGGTGACCAGATTTAAGGGCATTTAAACATCATGTGCAACGTATGAACTAACATAAACATTGCAATTCCAGATTCTACAATGGAAGTTATGCCATGTATGATGATGCAAATATGCAGATAGCGAGGCAGGAGTGATTCATCATTGCACGCACAATTGAATTGCAGGTTAAGGGCCGATTCGATTCACTTTTCAGGTATATTGTCAAAAGCCATAAAAGATGTAAAAGTCATTTTTGAGTTATGGGCTTGGGCAACTAATTTCGCTTTGGAGGGGGTGTTTGGGTAGAACCTCACTAAAAATGAAGGAAGGGAATAGTGAAATGACTCTGTTGTGCCTATATTACACTCAAAATGCAAGCTGCGGCGCTGTGTCACACCTGACCCTCAAGTAAAACAAACACGCAAGCATTCATTGCCACCTTGCAACACATCTCCTCTCCCTTTCCTCTACCTCGACCCCTGCTGTAGCACTAGGGTTCCTCAGCCGAGCACCATCCATGGTCCCCATCAGTCTGGCAGTCTTTATGTCGGCTCAGGCTACATGGCCGGCCAGGTGAGGCAAACCTCACAGCCTCCTCCTCTGGTGCCGCCCCTCATTCTCATGGTCTCCGGTAATTTGCTCCTTGTGGTTAGTCCAGCACTATTCAGTGACATTTGCCTGTCTCTGGTGATGCCACCTTGCTGCAGAAAGGCACATGTCCCCCTCCTCTCCTATGATGCCATGGCCTTGAGAGTGTTGTTGAAGGATGGTGCTATGAAATTGCTTTGCTGGTATATGATGAATTGCTATGAGGCTGCTGCTGCTGTATGATGAAGTTGCTGCTATGAGCTGCACTGCTATATGATGCTTTTCGAGTGGTGCTGCTATATGATAATAACCAGCCACTTGGACCATCGAATTTCAATAAATAATTGTTCTTCATTTAAATGTGGGTCATCGTTCTTCGTTTAAATTAGGCAATGGGATCTCTATGGAAAACATTGACCAAAGTAGATTGTGCCAAGTAGATGGTATCTTTGTATTTGCATTTTGAGCAAATAGTGATGGTCTGTTTTCCTATCATATTAATTACTGCACTGGGTTCAATTTGTGATGTTTGCAAGTCAAATTAATTTCCATATGGGCAGAAAAATGAAAAATATATAATGCAATCTAGACTTTCCTTGATCATACCAAAGATAAGCTGAAAACAATGAAAAGAACTGGTTGGCTATTACATGGAGCTTATATTCACGGTGCTTATTTTCTTAGGATAACTCGTAATAACTCCTAAGAAACTTGGCTAATAAATGGCATACAAATAACATCACGATGATTGCAATGGAGGAGTGACGTACCATAGCACCTTTGTATAGGCTCACCGCTGCCTCTCCTTTTTTGCGATGTTCCATGAAATTGCCACATACATCTTGTACTTTTTCATTGTGTAACCCTATCTGCAGTTGACACGGCTAATTTCAGACATCTCTACATGATACTACATTGCATATCCCTTGCATATTTAAACCACCAATTAACGATTGTGTGCATACCATAAACTAGCCATGACTATGTATCTTTGGTGGCAGGCACTCTAAGGAGCCTAATGTAGTGCACTGGAATTCCTACATGCCACCTACGATTTTGTGTAATGTCACTTTGTTCCTAAATATATGTCTTTGTAGAGATTCAGTATGGACCACATATGATGTATATAGATGCATTTTGAGTGTAGATTCACTCATTTTGCTCCGTATGTAGCCTATAGTGGAATCTCTAGAAAGACTTATATTTAGGAGGAGTACGAGTAGTATCATGTATGACATCTACATATCTAATTTAGCCAGTAGTAGAAATCATTATGCACAAAGGATTACTGGTCAAAAATCCTAGCAAAAGCATTTGGCGAACGCGAGAACAATACAAGAGAGCGCTTACAAGATCATAGCAATGCCTCGGTCAGGATCTTGGTTGGCCAAGCTGTTAGATCGGAAGAAACATCGTCCTTGTAGTTTTGCCAGCTACATAACAGTGTGCTGACGGTTAGTATATTTGAAGTACATCGGGCAGGTGATCTTGGGCGGGTTTAAAGGTGACAAGTACCTAGGCGTGGCGGGTGCTTGGCATCTCTCGAGCAGTGGAATCAGGTTAGAAACGTCGAGGGTGATGGCGCTGCTGTTGTCGGGGTCGATAAGGAGATCTAGAACCGTCGAGTAGGGTGTTTGTGGAGCGGCTCGGTAGGGTGGACTACGGTGTGGGCGAAGCGGATCGTGGCCGTGGACGGGCGTAGGTGAAGCTGCTCCGTGGTTGGGTTAAGGATGGTGTCGACGGCGGATGCGGTACGTGGGCCAGGCGTGAAGCTGCTCGGTGGTTGGGTTAAGGATGGTGTCGACGATCGGATCTGCGGCCGTGGGCCAGGCGTCGGTGCTCGGTGGTTGGGTTAAGGGTGGTGTCGATGATCCGGATCTGCGGCCGTGGGCGTCGGAAGCTGCTCGTAGGTTGGATGAGGGTGCAAGGAAGCGGATCTGAGGCCGTGGACTTGTGAGTTGGCAAGCGGCCGGTAGGGTTGAGAATGGTATAGCAAAGCTACTCGGTGAGGTTGGCTGTGTCGTAAGCGGCTCCGGTAGGGTTGAGGAAGGTGTCGTGAGCGCCTCGGTAGGGTTGAGGAAGGTGTCGGCGCCTCGAGGGGTTGAGGAAGGTGTCGTGAAGAGGATCGAGCCGTCGGCGAGCGTCGATGGCGGCTCGGGGGTGTGGACGAAGCATCTCCGTGGGGGTATGAATGAGCCACTGCAGATCTTGCGGTTGGCGAATACCGTGAAGCAGATCCGCGCCGTGGACAAGCCGACACTGAATGGGCTGTGTATGCAGTGGTGGATGAGCAGTCTACTTGTTTCTAGGGAGTGGGAGGGTAGATGCGGCCGAGGCAGATCCGGCGAGGTGGGCCTGGCGTGAATGGGCTATGAGTACGTGAAATGGATGAGCAGTCTAGGGTTTAGAGAGGCGATGAAATGCAGGGCGTGATGTAAGATGCTCTCGTGCTTGGAGTTAGTCGTTTTGCGGGAGGAGGAGAAATGGGGTGCCGTGTAGTGGGGAACGAAGTTACCAAAGCCCGACCTATCATGTAGATGAGGCGGTATTGTAACTGTTGGTCTCCGTGCACCAAGACACAAAGGGGATTCGCATGCTAAAGACTAAGGTGGCGGAAATTTTAGAAGGAGGCGGAGATTTTGCCGCCCATGAGATCGTTCGTATCCATTTCAACTAATTTTGGACCGTGCTAGCGGAAGGTCATGCTAGACTGTATACAGGGGCAGCGTCGTGATTAATAAGCGGTGTGAAGTCCACCCGGAAAAAGACAATAACTCGGGATGATCGCCGATAACTTGGCGTTCACACGGCGACCAATCGTCTGGTGTGTAGTGGCCCATTCACAAGGATCAAACGCTCAGCCTATGTATTTCTCGTGTAAATAGATAATTTAGTGCCATTGGTTATTTACTTTAAACATAATGCATTGACGTGTTAGTGTGGCGCACAAAAGAAATGGATATTGTAGTTAGCTACTTAAAGTGTTACCTCATATGATTATAGCCTCCATTTCATAAATTGCGTAAGTTGAATTCATATATGAATATTATATATATTACTTCAAAATAAAACTTAAATCATCCAAGACTAATGAATTTGAATGCAAGAGTAACAATGGTGCATGTGCATGATAGCTACATTGGTTGTTTGAAGAAACATCAACGTAACTTTGGCATGCACAACTGAAAAGGTTTATTTAAATAGAAAAAATGTGATATGTGAGTGTCCAATCTTTATAGCGTTGAATCGATATTGTACCTTTGGCCACGATACAAGTAGATATTGACTTATGTTCAAGCGATGCGTCCACGATCGCTAGATAGTGATCGTGAATGAATTGTGCAATCTCTCTCGCATACATATCTCATTTCCTGTGGGCATCGGAATCACACAGCGCTTATGTATTTCTCTCCCTCCGTCAGGTTAAATTATCTTTCTACCCCGTCCTACAAGTCTCTCACACAAACACACTCTCTATGTCTAACACGCACCCCTTTAATTCCATACCCCACACCACTAATGTCTCAAAGTATAATAATGTCTCTCACACATATGCTATCTACCTATCCCTTAATATAGCTAGATATGTGTCACAAACTCCTTCTCCCTACTAGCAAGATGCCCATGTGTTTGCGGAACATCAAGATGCATTTGTAAGAAGTTTATCTTGTGGGGAAAAGGATGAAGCGAGTGCCTTGTTTGCAAATCTGAGAGGGTTGTGGGTATCTTTTTGCAAAATTGCCATATTTTCCTTCATGTCCATCGGATATAAATCGGATGGCCTATATTGCAGGATGGCAGGAACACCATCATCACCAACTCTGTTTTTATAAGAGTAGAGATATGTGAGTGTCTGCCCCTCCCACACACACACTTCCCAACACCGAAGGAGTAGGGTGACACCTCGATCTTGATACTAATCTATCATTGGCTTCTCTCAAACATACACACACACTACCCGACACCCGAAGGAGTAGGGTGACACCTCGATCTTGATACTAATCTATCATTGGATTCTCTCTCAAACATACACACACACACACACACTACACGACCTTTGAAGGTAGGGTGGCACATGATCTTGATAATAATCTATGACTCCTCTTTCAAACACACACACACACACACACACACACACACACACCGCTAGTTGTGCCTCTGTACCCAGCAGACTCTCGTCGTCTTTCTCTCCCTCCCCCCAACAATGACAGCACAAGGGTGACAACTCGATCTGATCATAATCATCAATTGGTTTCTCTCTCAAACATTGTGTCTCGTGCCTCGCTCATTAACCCCCTCGATATGTAGACTTCCGGCGCGCCTGGCTGTAGTGACATGACGTCGAACGGTGTGCCTTGTTTTACCGGCCTCATGTGATAGTTTTCACCTGTTTTGTATTAATTAACAAGGCAACCTTTTCTTTGTTACTACTCCCTCCATTCCAAAATAGATGACTCAACTTTGCTAACTTTAGTATAAAGTTGGGTCATATATTTCAAACGGAAAGGAATACTAGTGAATCTGAAATCATTCGGGCAGACATAAAACATATCACTTCAACCCAATTATCGCAGCAACTACTTTAAAAAGAAATTAGCTAGCTGCCGTGCGTTACCGGAACATCAAGATGCATTTGTATGAGTAGTTTATCTTGTGAGAGAAAAGGTTGAGCGAGGAAGGCCTTATTTGCGAACATGGAGGCGATGTGGGTATATTTTGCAAAATTGCCATAGTTTCTTTCCTATCCGTTAGATATAAATCCGATGGCCTATATTGCAGGATGTACGCACACCATCATCACCAACTCATTTTCCTCCTCTCTGTCGAAAATACTTGTCATCAAAATGGATAAAAATAGATGTATCTAAAACTAAATGGATATTTAAATTAGTGCCTGGTTCCTTAGTTGTACTCACTTTCCCCACGCTCAAACGTTGCTTTTCCCTCTCCTTAGCTGAAACTCTCACAAATGCTCATAGCGGGCGTTCTTAGTCTTGACCGAAATCCATTGACCGTTAATTGCTGACGAGTGGGGCGAGTCTTCGTCGGCTTGTTTGCTGATGGGTGGGACCGCAAGAACCGTATTGGGCAGCTTGTGCGATCTAGAAACAAATCTAGACAGCCGCCGCATCCGCCGCCCGCCTCGCCCGTCGTGCGCGTCCACCGGTTGTTTCCTCCACCTATGCCCTATTAGTTCATCGGCGCCGGCGTCTCCATGAGATATAGCCCACCTCATCTGGGATTACATAGCGATGTTGGTGAGGACGCCCGTGCAATCGACCGTGGAGATTGAGTCGAATCATGATAGATAATTCATGGATTAAACACAGGTAAGCATTGTTTCCTCTCGAATTAGCGTTCTAAGTCGTATTGTAGGCCGTGTTGACTTCTTTTGCTTGAATCGTTGATTTGTGCTTGATTTTGCCGGCTAAGCGAAGCCTTTGTTTCCTTCCCCAAAATAGGATTGATCCGTGGCTTTTTGACTGCGATTAGAATGGAAACAAATGCTCTGGGGAGCACCACAAGCCGCAGGTTACATTTCCCCTCGGGGCCGTCGGGCTGAGCTTGACCTTACTACAACTACCTTTGAGTCAATAACATGTGGACCCGATGGGTGGTGGTCCACATGTAATGCTCCGGCGGAGGCGATGGGGCCAGAGGGGTGAGCCGCAGGTCGGGGCGTGTGGTTTCATGGATTCGGCGTCGTGGGAATCGCGGTGGCTGTGGTAGAAACTTGATGCTCGCCGCATTTTAGGTGGCCCACATGTCATGCACACAAAAGCGGGGTCGGCCGAGAGGGTGGGCGCACTCGGGGGCTGGTGCGTGGGTTGGAGGCGTCGTGGGAATCGCGAGATGAAGCGTGATGGTCGGTGGTTGAACTTCCATGGACAAGCTGTCATGTCTCGGACACATGCGTATACCGATCACTTGAAGGAGTAGCGAAAGCTATATCGGATAAATAATTCCTTATAGTCAAGCGGACCCGCTACTACTCTGTTCCAAAGACATGCACACCATCGAAATAGTCCATCTATATCAATATAAACGAGAGGAATAATTTTTTTACAAGAGGAAATAGTTCATCCATCCATAATGCCTCCTTTGGTGCAGCGTTTCTTCTTCTTTTTCTTCTTCTTCTTCTTCTTGTTCTCATTCTCATGGGATCGGCCGCAACAAGCTCTTTGGACCTTGCAGCTATCTAAAACTCACCACGGGCATCGAGGGCAGCATATTTTATCCCTTTCGTCGTCAAGGGATAATTCTCCCATTCAGCGACCTTAATGCCACCGTCTCGTCACCCTTACGAAGATTTGTACCGAGCACAAAATTTGCTGTCGAATAGGGATGGTGTCATTTGCACAATCTTCTGGGAATTTTGATTTGGTTTGTAGGTTGATGCTTTTCAAATCAAGGTTATGGCTCCGACTTTGTCCCCTTGATGGCTGCCCACAGTATCGTCCTCGAGACAAAAATCGTGAAGCTCACGGTATGGAGGCGAGTGTTGATGTGGTACACAAAACATCATCTTGAGGCAAGCTAAGGGCGGCGCTGGATCTTCGAGGCGCTCCGGTGTACTCTGCGTCGAGACCGATGACCCTCGTCTCTACCTTTTGAGGGAGTTGGATACATTGTTGATCCTTTGCGAACAACCCTTAGGTGGGCGGTGGGTGGCAACTATCGCTCGAGCCGATGAGGACATGTTGGACACTAAAAACCCATCTCGATCTCTTTAGCCATTTGGAACGGCTGGAGCGGAGGGCTATGGTTTGGAGAATTAGGATTAGATGGCTAGTCTACTGAAGTAGTAGATGATTATTTAAAGAGGTTAAAACAATGTGAGCCTGATGGGGTTTGGATGAAAATGAAGGCGAAGGGAGGTGAAAAGCCGGTGAATCGGTTCCGATGGAAGTAAATGGGAGAAGTGGGCGTGAGCGGTTGATTAGGGCTAGGTAGACTAAATGAAAAGGCTATGCGGGTAGATTGAAGGGTCCTGTTAGGTTCGTGCCCATCCTTCCGATAGGTGGGACCTATGCAAGCAGATAAAAAAAAGTGTTAGCTTTTTTTGAGCCCGTGGTGGGAGACACAACATTCTGGTTAGGAATACTCCCTCCGTTTAGGTGAGTATAAGTCACCTTATGAAAATCAGGTTTTCCCAAAACCTTTAGGCGTGGAACATTAACTTCCTCGATCCTCCACCTCGTTAGCACGTTCTCTTCCTCTGCCGCGTTCTACCTTTCCATTTTCCTCTTTCAAGTGTGGAGCGATCATGCCGTCCTTGATGCGGAATGACCCTTTGCATGCATGCGGCGGTTGAGGGCATGCATGAGAATTTGGTTCTTCTAATATGGATGATACACGAGCGATGAAGTGAACAGGCATGCTAGCATGGAGACCTATTTCCGCTATACAATTGGAGTACTCATGTTCCTACTAGTAGTAGTAATAGTAGTACAAGCTGTGGTACCTTGATGGTCAAAATACTATTCATCCGGTCCTCAGTGTGACCAAACCT